>VSMD01070799.1:0-21440 GCA_008750895.1 Mirza zaza
TGCAGAGCCAGTGCAGCGAGCTGTGCGAGGTGCACTGAGGGTGGCTGTCTGCCCATGGATGCCACCTTCTTGGTGATCATGTTTGGCTGAAACACTGGGGAGCAAAATTGCAGTGTGTAGTGCTCAGGGTTTGTGCTCTACCCAGTATGGAAATAGTCCCTTGGGATTGGGCTGCCCACAGAGTTGGGAGAGAACCCTGATGCATGAGATACATTACACTTTGCCTTGACCAGGCAGAACCTGGTCAATGGAGGCAATGGAGAGGGCCAGTGGTGACCTGAATCAGGGCAGGGGTGATGGAGTCCAGAGGGGGAAGATGAAGCTGCTATGGTTTTGTCTCCCCTCCATTCTGGCTTTCCCTAACACATCCCTCTTTGAGGCAAGGCCCTAAAATATTGGGTGGGGGAAACTTTCTGGAATCCTAGACCCAGAACCATAGAAAATGAAGTGCCTCCTAATCTACCTTTTTCCCCAAGGGGCAGAGTGGGAAATCTTGAACTAAAAAAAAACGAGGGCTCACCATTCCCACCTTTCCCTAACTTCTCTCTAAGTTCCCCTAGGAACTTAGCGACCCAGATATCTTTCTGAAGAGCTTCTCCCAAAAGTCTGGCAGCTAAGACCCCACACAGCATCGTCTACCCCTGCCAAAACACCCTAGCAGTTTGGAGAAACAGAACAAACCCCTCTGCCAGCCACTTAGGGAGGAGCTCTGTGGCCTAGGGCTCAGTAATTCCCCTCCCCCATCTCATCTTAACCTTCTGGACTCTGGGTGATGTCAGCAAGTGATGAGGTGTTCAGCATATACCCTCTGGCTCTGCAGATACAGCCCCACTTACTGGGGGTGCTCTGGAAAGACAGAAGAGGAAAATGAGCTACTACCAGCTAAGAGAACTCAAAACCCAGGTGTTTCACCCCTTAGTGATCTCCCAGTCAAGAAGAGGTGGGAGTCTCAGCTACTCAGGAGGCTGAGACAGGAGGATCGCTTGAGCCCAGGAATTTGAGGTTGCTGTGAGCTAGGCTGACGCCATGGCACTCTAGCCTGGGCAACAGAGCAAGACTCTGTCTCAAAAAAAAAAAAAAAAAAAAAAAAGAGGGAGCCAGGGAAGGGACCAGGCCTGGCTGAGCTTTGCTTTTAGTAGCTGAGGCAAGAAGTGGAAAAGGCAGCTGACACCTTCTTCAGGTTGTCCTTGAGGTTTCTCCTACCTTTATTCCTCTAATACTTTTTTTTCTGGAGCATTTAATATGTGCCAGGTATCAGATCCCATGAATGTTCCCAGCTTCTGGTCTCATGCTCCCATAGAGTCCACTCATTCTGCCTTTGCCAGTAGGGGAGAAGAGAGGAGTGGGGAGGGGCGCTCACCGGCCCGCAGCCCCCACCCCTTCCAGTTAAAGGAGAAGGTGAGAGAGTCTGGCGAGGAGGCCAAGACTCTAGAGTGGCTCTCAGGGCCTGGAGGGAGAGGCTATACAGAGGAAATGGCAGGCTGGCCTTCCTTCCCTGCCCGCCAGGCCTTGGGATCACAGCACCTGTCTTCTCATCTGTGCTGGGAGTGTGGAGAGGGAAGGCGTCCTCCAGAGTGTTAAGAGGAAACACTCTGAGGACTGGTTCAAATTCTGTCTTTGTCTGGCAGTGGAAAGACAGAGACAGGCAACTGTGGGGCGTCCAGGGGCTGTCCCTAAGATGCAGCCATCTTGTTGGCCCCTTCCCCATTATCCCCTTCCCCACATAGATAGAAAACAGGGATTTTGATTTGGGTACTGGTGGGTAAGGGAACTGGTTTGGAGCCAGCTGTGTATGAGTATGTGGGAGAGACTCTTTCTTTTCTCAACCACCTGCTGCCCTTAGTAGGGGGGACCCAGGCAAGCTTCCGGAGGAAAATGTTCCTCTTAGGGGAGGGGAATGACTCAGTTTCCCTATGGAGAGAAGAGAAGCTGAAACTCTGTGCCTTGTGTGAAACCCTCTGTGCCTTGTGTGCTTACCAGCGATTTCAGTGTTTCTGGGTTTTTGGGTCTGGATTCTTGCCACTTTTCCTTATACTCTTTTCTAGCCTAGATAAGGAATGTCCACTTCCCCTGGGGTACACAAAACCCTGTTCCTCACAGCCTCTTACCCCACTCTGGCCTGGCTGCTTTTCTGCCACTACTCCAGATGTTGCCATGTCACTCTGCCTGGCCGGGTTCCACCTGTCCCTCTTCCCCAGCCAGAGCAGCCAACAAGATGGAGAGGTTGGGATTCAGGGCTAGAAGGGCAGAGGAGGGAGCTCAGCCTCTACGAATGCTGAGGGAGAGGAAATGGACAGCAGAAAAAAGTGGGGCAAGTAGGAGAGGGCTCTGAGAGGCAGTAGGGGCCATTTTCTCTCCACCCAAAAGGGACCTCAGCATTTCTTCTTTTGCCCCTAGAGGATATCATGGAGCCCCATCCTTTATCAAGTTAGGCGAGCCAGAGAGCTCAAGGAAGGTACTGTGGTATGGTAGGAAGAAGCGGTGTAGGGAAAGATTATCTCTCATATTTACAGATTAGAGAGGCAGGAAGGTCAAAGTTGAGAAATTAAAAATGGCCCTTGCCCAGAGCTAAGGGAGTTCTTATACATAGGAGGCCAGTCCTTGGGGAAACCCTGCCAAGCCTAGAGAAAGGACTGCTAGTGGGAGGTGGGGGAATGGGAAGGCAGATGGCTTAACTACAAAAGCCGCCTCCCTGTCACTGCGAATTGGGGAGGAGGCACCTCCCTAGAAATCTGCCAGGCTTTCTGCCAGAAGAGATGGTTTGAGCTTAGAATATCACCACTCTCAGGGTCCAAATATTCCCCACTCCCATGTGGACTGGACTCAACACCCACCAACTCAGTCAAAGTTGACAGCTTCGTTCCAAGAGAGTCAGTGTTGGCCATGAGGGATGGAGAAGGAGATGTAGGATTCAGGCATGGCTCCAGCTGGGGGGCTTAGGCTGCTGTAACAAAAGCAGAATGAGAGGTGGGGAGCAGACAAAGGGAAGGCGAGGGGCCTGGGAGAAGAAGGGAAGCCAGATAGGTGAGGGGCTGAAGAGAAGCAGAGTTTGTGACAGTTTCAAGTGTCGCCAGGTATGGCTGGGGGGAGTCTAGAGGTTAAGTTTGAGGAGTCTGGGTTCTTCCTCCATCCTGCTTTGGAGGCTTTGGCTACACCTATTTGGCAGCTGGTTTGTGTAAACACTATTCCCCAGAAATGTCACTTGGGGAGGTATAGAGGGAGCAGAATGGAAGGCAATGTGGGTGGGTGTATGGGGAGGAGAAAGGCCATAGGCTATACCACTGTTCAGCTTTAAGAAACAACAATTGCAAAGCTGTGGAAACATAGGCTATACCAGCCTCAGAGGGATGTCACCTGGCCGTCTTCCAGCCACACTCTCCCCTTTGGAACAGGAGTCCTTGACTCCCTGTTTAAACCATGCTCTGGAAATCCACAATTTATTCCCTGCCCAAATGGCCACAAGTTTGCTTCCAGAGCCTTAGTGGGCTGCTCTCCCAGATTTGTCCTCCCGAGAACTGATTTTGCCATTCAAAGGGTAGCCAAAAGTTAGTTGTTGGGGAATAGGGATGGAACTTGAACTTGTGAACTGGAATATCAGGGGACACTGGCTAGGGGGCCTTCATATTTACTGTTATTTGTTTTGTTTTTGAGACAGGGTCTCTTGCTCTGTTGCCTGGGCTAGAGTGCAATGCTGTCATTATAGCTCACTGCAACCTCAAACTCCTAGGCTCAAGCGATCCTCCTACGTAAGCCTCCCAAATAGCTGGGATTACAGGCACACACCATCACACCTGGCCAATTTTTCTATTTTTTGTAGCGACAGGGTCTCTCTCTTGCTCAGACTGGTCTTGAACTCCTGGCCTCAAGCAATCCTCCTGCCTTGGCCTCCCGAAGTGCTAGGATTACAGGTGTGAGCCATCATGCCCAGCCCATATTTACTTTTTTTAAAAAAAAATTTTTGTTTTCTTTTTTAGATATGGGGTCTTGCTATGTTGTACAGGCTAGTCTAGAACTGCTGGGTTCAAGTGATCCTCTCGCCTCAGCCCACCGAGTAATTTACTCCTATCACAGATTGTAAATGTTAGGGACAACCAGCCCATAAGACAGGGTAGGGATTGGGGCTGTGTATAGGGAGGCTAAGACATTGGAGTTAGAGGGGGGTAATGTTTGCTTTTGGGTTTCTCACTGGGGGAAAGAAAGGCTAATGTCCAAAGTCCTCGGAATAATAATTTATATATGGTTCTTTGGGATAAGCAAGATTTAAAAAAAAATAATCTTTTAAAAAAGTTTTAAGGCCTGGCACAGTGGCTCATGCCTGTAATCCTAGCACTCTGGGAGGCCAAGTCGGGCAGATTGCTCCAGATCAGGAGTTCAAAACCAGCCTGAGCGAGACCCCATCTCTACTAAAACCAGAAAAAAATTAATTGGCCAACTAAAAATATATATAGAAAAAATTAGCTGGGCATGGTGGTGTGTGCCTGTAGCCCCAGCTACTCAGGAGGCTGAGGCAGAAGGATTGCTTGAGCCCAGGAGTTTGAGGTTGCTGTGAGCTAGGCTGACGCCACGGCACTTTAGCCCAGGCAACACAGTGAGACTCTGTCTCAAAAAAACAAAAAGTTTTAGATTTACAGGAAAAAATTGCAAGGTAGTGGCAGGTCCTCACATACCCTGCACCCAACTTCCCCTTTCATTAACATCTTAATATTAGTGTGGTACATATGTAACAATTAATGAACCAATATTGATACATTATTATTTTTTTTAAAGACAGGGTCTCGCTTTTTTGCCCAGGCTGGTTTCCAACTCCTGGCCTCAGCCAATCCTCCAGCGTCGGAGGCCTCTCAAAGTACTAGGATTACAGGTGTGAGCCACCGTGCCAGGCCTGATACAATATTATTAACAAAACTCCATGTTTAATTCACATTTCTCTAGTTTTTACCTAATGTTCTTGTTTTCGTTCCAGGATCGTATTCAGAATACCACATTACCTTTAGTCATCACGTCTCCTTACCCATCTAGGCTATGACAGTTTCTCAGAGTTCTCTTGCTTTTGATAACCTTAACCTCAGTTTCTTCCTTACTTCCCTCTGTATACAAGCAGTATGCAAAGCCAGGGGATTCTGGGAGGTCCGTCAGATTTGGAAGTAGTGATGTATGTGCAACTAACCGCACCTCAGTGTCGCTTTTGGAATACAGGAGTAGAAATGAGAACTCTGGTAATCCCAGGGATTTAGGAGAACAAAAAAAGGCCAGGAAAGAGAAAGAACCTACTGCTGAACGCCACACCCTTGCCGCGCCTTCTAAGTAGAGGGTAAGGAAAGGGTGTCGGAATATGATGGAGAACCCCGGTCGAAAGTGACGTCATTGGGCGGTGCCTGGTTGCAAGCAGCTTTTCGAGCTCCCCCAGCTCCTGAGGCTCTGTGGTGCCCCAGCTCCTGGAAGTCCTTACTTAAAAGACAGAACTATGCGGGCCATCTAGATTCGTCCTTTAGCTTCCTCTCGAGCGCAAATATGATCCCAGGCCAGAGAACTACAACTCCCAGAAGACGCCGTGGCTTTCCTTGTTGCATTTCTATTGGTTCCGGTTTGTTACTTCCACCCAATAGAAAATGAACTCCTTGATAAGTGCCAAAATGGCGATGCCTACGCTCTAGAACTAGGTTGTCCGGTAGGCTTAAATTTGGAGAGGTAGTGAATGAAAAAGAAATAGGGAATTACAGTTACAAGGTTGGGAAAGGTGGAGGAAATGGAGAGTAAAAAAAAATCTGGACCTGCGGTGGTGGTGGCTAAGGGACTCAGCCAGAATTAAGGGCGTAATTAGGCAACCGGAACTGGCTTAACTCCTTGCTGCCCTCTTTAGTCTTCGTATTAGCCCCCTTTGATACCATCTTCTTAGTGCCCCAGTTCAAGGAAGGATCTCTACCTTGCCCCATTCCATCTTTTTCTTTCTCGTTCCTGTGCCTTGCTTAAATCTTTCTGCATCTTCTCCATTCTATTTAACTCTGCCTTCCCCTGCTCTTTTCCTCAGAACCTCATCTCTTCTCTAGCTTCATTTCTCCCACCTCAAGGCGGCTGGCTGCCACCGGTCTCACCTCCTCAGAGCAAAGTCATGAAGGTGGTGAACCTGAAGCAAGCCATTTTGCAAGCCTGGAAGGAGCGATGGAGTGACTACCAATGGGCAATCAACATGAAGAAATTTTTTCCCAAAGGAACCACCTGGGACATTCTCAACCTGGCAGGTCTCAAGTGAAGTGGGAAGGAAGGATGGGAGGGATAAGGGATAAACCCAGAAAGGTCGTTATCACATTCTTACTTGTCATTCCCCTTGTAGATGCACTACTGGAGCAGGCCATGATTGGACCTTCCCCTAATCCTCTCATCCTGTCCTACCTGAAGTATGCCATTAGTTCCCAGGTAAAGTGCCCTTCCCCATCACCCTCAAGGAGTGAGGGTTTTGGAAGTAAAAGACTTGGAGTGCAATTGTCAACTTACACTTCGTAGATGAATTTGTTTGTACAGATCATTTCTCTGAGTTTCAGTCTTCCTGTAAAAATAATACTTCTTTGTTTTGATGAATATTACATTCACTTATTTTGTCAGTAAAGAAATATTCATTAATGGTTGTATGTGCCAGATAGTGCTAGGTCCTGTGGACATAACTGTGAACAAGAGCTGATCCCAGTACACAGAACTTAGTGAGTAATACAGTCATGTAAATAAGCAGTGTGTCACAGAATGGGTTTATGATAAAGGCTAGGACAGTACAGATGCTCCTTGACTTATGATGGGGTTACATCCTGATAAACCCATCATGAGTTGAAAATTTTGTAAGTTGAAAATGCATTTAATACACCTAACCTGGCCTAGGCGGTGATGGCTCACGCCTGTAATCCTAGCACTCTGGGAGGCCGAGGTTGGAGGATCGTTTGAGCTCAGTAGTTCGAGACCAGCCTGAGCAAGAGTGAGACCCCCATCTCTACTAAAAAAATAGAAAGTAATTAGCTGGACAACTAAAAAGAAATATGTGTGTGTGTGTGTGTGTGTGTATATATATATATATACATATATATATATACACACATACATAGAGATATATATACATACACACATATATACATATATATATATATATATTAGCTGGGCATGGTGGCAAATGCCTATAGTCCCAGCTAATTGGGAGGCTGAGGCAGGAGGATCGCTTGAGCCCAGGAGTTTGAGGTTGCTGTGAGCTAGGCTGATGCCATGGCACTCTAGCCTGGGCAACAGTGAGACTCTGTCTCAAAAAAAAAAATACACCTAACCTACTAAACATCATAGCTTAGCCTAGCCTACCTTAAACATGCTCAAAATCTCTTATACTAGCCTATGGTTAGGAAAAATCATCTAACACAAAACCTATTTTATAACTATGTGTTGAATATCTCATGTAATTTATTGGCTGCTGTACTGAAAAAGCAAAAAGCAGTAAGTTGACTCTGTTAGTTGGGGACCGTCTGTACCATGGGAGTACAGGGGAGGGACACCCCTCCTGTCTGAACAATCAGGGAAGATTTTCTGGAGGAAGTAGTGTTTAAATCTAGACCTGAATGTTGAGGAAGAGTTATCCAGGCAGGTTGATGAGAGTGTACAAAGCAGAGAAAAAGCATATGCAAAGTCTAGGAGGCAAAATCACATGATGTTGTTTAGGAAGCAAAAGTAATTTGGTATGGCTAGAGCAGCAGTTTTGCTCTGAGGACCCCTTTGTGCTCTTAAAAATTATTGAGACTCTGAGCTTTTGTTTATGTGGATTATGTCTATATTTACCATCTTAAAAATTAAAACAAATTTTAAAAAATATTTATTAGTAAACTTAAAAGTAACAAAAAATAACCCATTACATGTTAATATAAATAACATTTTAATGAAAAATAACCATATTTTCCAGAACAAAAATATTAGTGAGGAAAATGGCATTGTTTTACATTTTTGTCAATCTCTTTTAATGTCTGTCTTAACAGAATACAGCTGAATTCTCACATCTGTTTCTGCATTCCATTGTTGCAACAGGCTGTTTTGCTTAAGTGTATGAGGAAAATCTGGCCTCACAAATCAGATGTTTAGTTTGAAAAGGGAAAAGTATTTTTAATAAGTTTTTCAGAAAACTGTGGGTATTTTTCTTTGATACTACACTAAAATTCTACACTAAATACTACACTGAAATACTCTGTTACATTAAAATCTATTGTTCTTTCTTGCACTTTGAATAGATCTTTAACCTATCCATGAATTTTGGTCATTTGGAAAATATCTATGAATTATACAACTATTCCAGTTGTTGACATATTTAATTATATAACATCATCACATATCGTGGAGCTTCTGGGACACTCCACTGTACAATTGGGAGATAATTAGAGTGAAAAGGTAAATAATACCTTAGTAGTATTTTAAAAATAGTTTTGACCTCCTAGATCCCCTGAAAAGGTCTTGGAGACCCCCAGGAGTCCTTAGACTGTACCTTGAGAACTGCTAGGCTAGCAATTCAACGAGGAGAGTGGCTTAGAGAGAAAGAGAGGTAAGGAAGGTCATAAGGGACCTGTGGGTGATGTTAAGGAGTTTGGTCTTTGCCGAGCGCGGTAGTTCATGCCTGTAATCCTAGCACTCTGGGAGGCCAAGATGGCGGATTGCCCGAGGTCAGGAGTTCAAAACCAGCCTGAGCAAACAGGAGTGAGATCCCGTCTCTGCTATTAATAGAAAGAAACTAATTGGCTAACTAATATATATAGAAAAAGTTAGCCGGACATGGTGGTGCATGCCTGTAGTCCCAGCTACTCAGGAGGCTGAGGCAGCAGGATTGCTTGAGCCCAGGAGTTTAAGGTTGCTGTGAGCGAGGCTGACGCCGCGGGACTCACTCTAGCCTGGGCAACAAAATGAGACTCTGTCTCAAAAAAAAAAAAAAAAGAAAGAAAAAAAAAAGAAATTAATTGGCCAACTAAAAATATATAGAAAAAATTAGCCGGGCATGGTGGCGCATGCCTGTAGTCCCAGCTACTTGGGAGGCTGAGGCAGGAGGATCGCTTGAGCCCAGGAGTTTGAGGTTGCTGTGAGCTAGGCTGACACCATAGTACTCACTCTAGCCTGGATAACAAAGCAAGACTCTGTCTCAAAAAAAAAAAAAAAGGAGTTTGGTCTTTATCTTAAGGTGACAAGTAATCATTAAAAGGGTTTTTGTTTTTTGAGACAGTCTTGCTTTGTTACCCGGGCTGGAGTGAGTGCTGTGGCGTCAGCCTAGCTCACAGCAACCTCAATCTCCTGGGCTCAAGTGATCCTTCTGCCTCATCCTCCCAAGTAGCTGGGACTACAGGCATGCACCACCATGCCTGGCTAATCTTTTTTCTATATTTTTAGTTGTCCAGCTAATTTCTTTCTAATTTTAGTAGAGATGGAGACTCACTCTTGCTCAGGCTGGTCTCAAACTCCTGAGCTCAAATGATCCTTCCACCTTGGCCTGCCAGAGTGCTAGGATTACAGGCATGAACCACTGTGCCTGGCCCATTAAAAGAGTTTTTTTTTTTTGAAACAGAGTCTCACTTTGTTGCCCAGGCTAGAGTGAGTGCCGTGGCGTCAGCCTAGCTCACAACAACCTCAAACTCCTGAACTCAAGCAATCCTGCTGCCTCAGCCTCCTTTGTAGCTAGGACTACAGGCATGCGCCACCATGCCCGACTAATTTTTTGTATATATATTAGTTGGCCAATTAATTTCTTTGTATTTATAGTAGAGCCGGGGTCTCGGTCTTGCTCAGGCTGGTTTCAAACTCCTGACCTCGAGCAATCTGCCCGCCTTGGCCTCCCAGTAAAAGAGTTTTAAGTAGAGTGAGACCCCCGTCTCTACTAAAAATAGAAAGAAATTAATTGACCAACTACAAATATACATGCAAAAAATTAGCCAGGCATGGTGGCGCATGCCTGTAATCCCAGCTGCTTGGGAGGCTGAGACAGTAGGATCACTTGAGCCCAGGAGATTGAGGTTGCTGTGAGCTAGGCTGATGCCACGGCACTCACTCTAGCCTGGGCAACAAAGTGAGACTCTGTCTCAACAAAAAACAATGTGATAGAACTTACTTAAATATATATATGAATAAAATATACAAATCTTAAGATCAATTCAGTTAGTTTTAGCAATTGTATCTTCTCATGTCAACAATATCCAAAATAAGATAAAGAACATTTCTATCCTCCCAGAAAGTTCCCTTTTATCCCTTTCTGTTGCACCTACCTCTCCTGTAACCACTAAATGATTTCTATTACCAATTATTGCCCTTATTTGGATTTCATAGAAATGCAGTCATATAGTATGTACTCTGTATACTGTCTTCTTTTGTTTAACATAAATGTTTTTGAGATTTATCTATGTCATGTATTTCAGTAGCTCATTTTTTAAATTGCTGAATGGTATTTCTTAGTTGATACATAATTCTTAATACTTCCTTTTTCCTCTTGGCATTATGTCTGCTTTCTATGTTAGCACATATTGATTTACCTTAATCTTCTTAACTGCTGCATAATGTTCCATATGTACTATAGTTTAGGTTATTTGTAACTTCTTACTGTTTTCTTTTTTTAGACAGAATATTGCTGTGTTGCCCAGGCTAGCGTACCATGGCGTCAGCCTAACTCATAACAACCTCAAACTCCTGAGTTCAAACGATCCTCTTGCCTCAGCTTCCCTAGTAGCTGGGACTATAAGCATGTGCTACTACGCCCAGCTATTTTAATTTATTTTTCTATTTTTAGTTGACTGGCTAATTTTTTTTTCCATTTTTAGTAGAGACGGCAACTCACTCTTGCTCAGGCTGGTCTTGAACTCCTGAGCTCCAGCTATCCTCCTGCCTCAGCCTCCAAGAGTGCTAGGATTACAGGCATGTGCCACATTGCCTGGCCATTTTTCTTTAAAGGACCAGATAATAAATATTTTCGGCTTTGAAGGCTATATGGTCTCTCTCACTGCTATTCTGTCACCATAGCTGAAAAGCAAATATAGGCAATCTCTAAATAAATGGGCATGGCTCTGTTCTAATAAAACTTTATGAACAGAAAAGGTGCTGAGCCAGATTTGGCTTGCAGGCTGTAGTTTTTCTAATTGCTGTTTTAGGCCACTGCAGTAATTCAGGTGAGAGATGACGGTAACATAAAATTGGGAAGTGGCAGCGGGGGAAAAAAAGATGATTTCAAGAACCATTTAAGGGCCGGGCGCGGTGGCTCAAGCCTGTAATCCTAGCTCTTTGGGAGGCCGAGGTGGGCGGATCGTTTGAGCTCAGGAGTTCGAGACCAGCCTGAGCAAGAGCAAGACCCCGTCTCTACTAAAAATAGAAAGAAATTAATTGGCCAATTAAAATATATATAGAAAAAATTAGCCGGGCATGGTGGCACATGACTGTAGTCCCAGCTACTTGGGAGGCTGAGGCAGCAGGATTGCTTGAGCCCAGGAGTTTGAGGTTGCTATGAGCTAGGCTGACACCATGGTACTCACTCTAGCCTGGGCAATAAAGTGAAACTCTGTCTCAAAAAAAAAAAAAAAAAGAACCATTTAGAAAGTGGCCTTGAGACGATTTGGTGATTAGCCAGATGAGGGGAGTCAGGGAGGAGAAGTGGTGAAGGATAATACTTAGGTTTCTGGTTTGGATATGGCTGATAGCTCAGAAGCAGACAGCAGAAGCAGATAAGACTGTTGTTAGAGTTGGGATGTGGGTGGGGATGGCATGTTTGATTTTGGCCTTATTAGATTTAAGGTGCCTGTATGGACTGTCAAAGAGAGAATACTCAGTAGGCAGTTGAACATACTGTCTGGAACTGAGAAGGAGAGGTTGAGACTGGAATAACTAGTTTAGAAGTCATCAGCCACAGGTGGTAATCAAAGCTGTGGGCATGGATGATCTTGCCCAGAGAGAGTGTGGAGTGTGAGTAAAGAAGTAATTCCAAAAAAAAAAAAAAAAAAATGACTCCAGCCAGTTTCCTGAGGAACCAATCATATTTAAGGAACACACATAGGAAGAGAATTCCTCATAGGAGCCTGGAAAGAAGGGGCCAGAGAGGAGAGAAGAAAAGCGAGAGAGTGTAGTATCGAGAAAAGTCAAAGGAGGGCCGAGCACCTGTAATCCTAGCACTCTGGGTGGCCGAGGCGGGTGGGTCTCTCGAGGTCAGGAGTTTGAAACCAGCCTGGGCAAGAGCAAGACCCCGTCTCTACTAAAAATAGAAAGAAATTAATTGGCCAACTAAAAATATATAGAAAAAATTAGCCGGGCATGGTGGCACATGCCTGTAGTCCCAGCTACTCGGGAGGCTGAGGCAGAAGGATTGCTTGCTCGAGCCCAGGAGTTTCAGGTTGCTGGAGTTAGGCTGACGCCATGGCACTCCAGCAACAGAGTGAGACTCTGTCTCAAATAAAAAAGAAAAGTCAAAGGAAGAGAGGAGTGAAGAATGAGGGAGTGTTTTATGGGGTCAGAGGCTGCTGGGAAGTCAGGTAAGATCAGAAGCAAGAAGGATCCACTGGGTGTAACATCAAGAGTTTGTTGATGACCTTAATGAGCAGATTCCCAGGGTGGTCAGGACAGAAGTGATTGGAGTGGGTTCAAGAGTGGCTGGAAGGTGGGTGAAAAGCAGCAGAGAGTGGGGTGGTGGTTAAATGGAAGTGTAGGGTCTGCAGGAAGCTCTTTTAAAAATAGAAGAATCTTGAGATGTGTAAACACTGATGGGAAAGGCAAGAAGGAGAAAGAGGCCAGAGTAATAGAGAGAAATAAATGGATAGGAAAGACCTTCACGACCTGTCAAGTGCTATGCAAAATTGGTAATTTATTCTTCCTTCGGAGTCAAGAGGCTCTTTGGTCTGGTGGTGTGCATGTAGAGGGCACTTAAGCATGGTTGGGGGTGTCGGATATGTAGAAGAGCAGCGGAGAGGATTAGAGAGCAGTGGCAGGCTCAGGTGGGGCTGGCCACAGGTGCAGTGGGCCACACAGAGGGTCTCTAGCCTTGGAGCTCAAGGTGGTTCAGAGCCTCTATAGTGACAGAATTATTAAGACTGGAATAGGTCAGATCCTGGTGTGTTCACCACGTGGAAAGTATTTTTAGATCTCTGGAGTAGCAATGCTCTATTGATACAGTTAGCAAAAACTTACTGAACAGAATTCAGAATTTGAAGACCATAAATTCATTTTGATTACTGATATCCCTCTGAACATACAGAATTAGGGGTTTCTCTCCTTATAGTTTGGGGCAGTGGGAGCATCCTGCTCCCCCTACAGGTTGGTATCCAACAAGTTTCAGTTCTTTGCCAAGAGCTTGCTATGGGGACATCAGTTATGAATAAACAAACACTTGCCCAGAACTTTATGGTCATCCTACCCAGGCAGGCTCCCAACTTTCTGATCACTGTCAGACATTAGCTCTGGCTTCACAGTATGGTGATTCTGAACACTGATTATATTTAAGCCCTTTCTGTGTTTTGCGCCTGTTCATCCAAGAGTATTAGTTAAAGATGTCTGAACAGAGAGTGGTCTATGCAGGTGATAGGGAAATTATGCATAGAAGGAAAAATTACCATTCTCAGGTGATTGAGGCTGACTTAGCTTTTCTTCTTTCTTTCTTTTTAGAGACAGAGTCTTGCTCTTTTACCCAGGCTGGAGTGTAGTGGCACGTGGCATGATCTTAGCTCACTGCAGCCTGGAACTTCTGGGCTCAAGCAATCCTCCTGCTTCAGCCACCCGAGTAGCTGGGACTACAGGCGCATGCCACCACGCCCAGCTAATTTTTTGTTTTTATAGAGATGGAGTCTTGCTGTGTTGCCCAGGCTGGTTTAAAACTCCTGGCTTCAAGTGATCCTCCCACCTTGACCTCCCAAAGTGTTAGGATTACAGGCCTGAGGCACCCTGTTCAGCTGACTTAGCTTTCTTCTTAAATCTTTGAAGGTTTCTACTCGAACAGAGACAGCCTATGATGAGGATGGTGATTGTCCTGATCATTTCTATCATTGTGTTCTACTTTTTTATTTTGGTGTACTTTGCCACTGATTTTGAGAATACCATCGTAACTACTTTCTATGGTATTATTCCTATTTTATCAGCATGCTATAATTATTTTTTAAAAATATAGCAACTTAAAAGAGTATCTATAGAGTTTAATTCCGTTCAGAACAAATTATTTCTTTTGAACTAGATCTCCAATCTTATTATGATGATGAATAGATTTTACTAACAGAAATTTATTTTAAGGTAAAATTTTTTCAGAATACACAGTTTCAATACATCTCTTAGTGGGTTGAGGAAGGCCTCTTGAAGAGGTTGAAGTTTTAGGAGAGCTGCAGCAACTTTAAGCGTCAGTGTTTGTTCTTCTCTACTGTTGGGGACTAGTCGTCTGAATGTCACCTTTCTTCCTTCCCTCCAGATGGTGTCCTACTCTTCTGTCCTGACAGCTATCAGTAAGGTATGACCACAGCCACCCACAAGCTAGATGGGGCGTGCCAGACAAGGCCCCACCTCTACGGCTGCCCTGAGCATGTGACCTCTGTGGCTGGACAGGCAGCACGTGATGCCTCCGGCTGGCCTTGCTGACCTTCTGGGCGGGGGAGCGGTCCTGGGGAAGTGGGGGCTGGCCCTTGGGTACCAATTTCCAGTGTTGAAAGGATGCCGAGTCTGAGTCCTAAGGTTGGAGGAAAGAGGGCAGGAGTGCTGAATACCATCTGCCTTTTGTGTGTGACCCAGGGGCTGACTGGAGCACCCTGTAGCATCTCCACTGTTCTTTCCACAGTTTGATGACTTTTCCCGGGACCTGTGTATTCAGGCTTTGCTGGATATCATGGACATGTTTTGTGACCGTCTGAGGTAAGGGCATGGGTGGGGGGCTCACAGTGTTCCAGTGTTAGCTTGGTAGAAAGGAGAAGCTTCTGGCACACAGACTGAGTTGCCTGTGGGTTCCAGCATTTCTTCTCCCCATGTCTCCCCTAATCTGCACCCACTCATCCACATCTTATTCTACTTAATTCACTTAGGACAGAAAGCCTCTTCTCTGTTTGGAGTAGCTCATTTGAAATCTTGTCCAGTGGAAGCCAAAGGGCCTAGGTGTCTTCCCTAGGACTTTGCTGGCTTCTGTTCCCTAGGAGGGGAATGCCAGACACTCTGGGGAACATCAGTGTGGGTTGGATTTCAGCCTTTGGAGCAGAGACAGATTTTACATCCTTTCCCTATAGCTGCCACGGCAAAGCAGAGGAGTGCATTGGGCTGTGCAGAGCCCTTCTCAGCGCCCTCCACTGGTTGCTGCGCTGCACAACAGCCTCTGCAGAGCGGCTCCGAGAGGGGCTAGAGGCCGGTGCCCCAGCCGCAGGGGAGAAGCAGCTTGCCATGTGCCTGCAGCGCCTGGAGAAGACCCTCAGCAGCACCAAGAACCGGGCCCTGCTGCACATCGCCAAGCTAGAGGAGGCCTGTATGTCCCCTGATCCCCTGAGCCCCACCTGCCGATGCTCCCATGGTTGATCCTTTAATTGAGAGGGGAGAGGCAGGATGCCATCCCACTTCTTTCCAGGAGGATCTGAAACCATCCCACTTCCTTTTTTTTCTCCCCATAAGCATTGCACACATCCCAGGGACTTGGGCAGGGTGGCACCCGAGCCAATCAACCAACAGGTATTTACTGAGCATTATTATGTGCCCAGCACTGTGCCAGGTGCTGGGGGCGGGGGGAGGGGGGCTACTAAAGAAGCATGTGGCAGGGTCCTTGCCCTCAGCAAGCATACATGCTAGCAGGGAGCAAGGCTAGTATGTCATATATGCAGAAAAAATTAGAGGACAAGACAAGCACACCGTCTATTCTTGTGTTTGTGTCCATGTTACTTATCGGCTGGAAGCGGGCGATTCTTGTATCTCAGTGTTCCCTAAAATGTCCCTTAAACATGGTGCCTGTCTGCTGTCAGACCTGTTGTGTCATATACCTCTCCACTCAACTTTAGATGTTAAGTATTGGAACCTTCCAGAGTCTGAGAACAGACAGATCACCTGGTGTGAGGGAAGACTCTGGCATTTCAGGCAATGGGGTCCTAAGGCCACAGTCTTGCTTGGAGCCAAGGTGGCTTGGGACCAGCTAAGGATCTCTCATTCTCCAGTAATGAGAATGCTAGAATGGGTTTCACCCAAGGCTTCAGGACCTGGTCAGAGAGCTTGTTACAGGATTAGTGTATTTATTACTTCTCTAAATATTTTTTTTGTTGCCTGTGAAAAGTCCACAAAGGTAATCATTATGTAGAAATGGACCATGTTGACAGTTTCTTACCTATCTTGGGCACTCGATAAACTTTTTTTTTTTGAGACAGAGTCTCACTCTGCTGCCTGGGCTAGAGTGCCGTGGCATTAGTCTAGCTCACGGCAACCTCAAATTCCTGGGCTTAAGCAATCCTTCTGTCTCAGCCTCCCAAGTAGCTGGGACTACAGGCATGCGCCACCATGCTCGGCTAATTTTTCCTATATGTTTTAGTTGGCCAATTAATTTGTTTCTATTTTTAGTAGAGATGGGGTCTCGCTCTTGCTCAGGCTAGTTTCGAACTCCTGACCTTGAGTGATCCTCCCGCCTTGGCCTCCCAGAGTGCTAGGATTACAGGCGTGAGCCATCACGCCCAGCCTCGATAAACGTTTATAGGCTGAAAAGTGGATGAATGATTAATTTTAATGGATCTCAAGTCTTTTTCCACCCTGTGCTCCATGGAGGTTAATGGGCTAGTTGGTGTCATTTGTCATCATTTCACCTTCTGGAATTGTAACTAGGATACGTGACTTTTAATTAAGTGCTAACTGATGCAGTCTAGACCATGAGTGTGAGATCAAGGAGGGAAAGATCAATACTTCAGAGCAGCTGGGTGGGTTGTTAAAGGAACGGGGGCTTGAACAGAGACTTGAAACATGGTTGGGCTGAGGAGGGTGTAGGAGAGGCATTCAGATGGGGAGGGCCTTGAGCACAGTGCCCAGTCAAGGGAGCGAGTGAGAATGGGAAGGCCGTGTGGGGACCCAGCTCAACTAGAGGACAGTGACAGCCTCTGCAAGGCTGGCCTTTCAGATTGGCCCACTCCTGAAGGGCCCTCCTTGTTCCAGCCACTGGACTCTCACTTCCTTTGCCTCTCTCTTCCACTGCCTGTGTCAGGCCATACCTAGTCTCTAAAGTCAGCTGGGTGCATCCCCTGGGCCTTTGGGCATGGTTTCTAGGGGCTCCAGCCCTTTGTGCTCACTTCCCTTCTGGAAGCAGTGCATGCTGCCCTCAGGCCCCTGCCTCCGTGTCATCCTCAGGGGAATGGGCCAGCGTGGTTTCAGCGTGGGCCTAAGCTGGTGCCAGAGTCGAGGAGTTTGGGACCAGGCTGTGCCTCCTCTGTTTCCCATCACATTTCTGTGTTTCTTTTTCCCCCACCAGCCTCCTGGACTGCCATGGAGCACTCTCTCTTGAAGCTTGGGGAGATCCTAGCCAACCTCAGTGACCCCCAGCTCCGGAGCCAGGCTGAGCAGTGTGGCAGCCTCATTAGGAGGTGTGGCTCCCTGGGCTGTGGTGGTGATAGGAGAGAGAGGGAGTGCCCTGGGGTATGGGGGGAAGGTGTGGCACCGGGCCCCAGCCCCTCCACTCTCCCCTTCTCCTGCCAACACTGTCCCCTGTGTGTGTCCCCTCAGCATCCCCACAATGCTGTCTGTGCACTCAGAGCAGCTGCACAAGACTGGCTTCCCCACTGTCCATGCCCTGGTCCTGCTCGAGGGCACCATGAACCTGACTGGTGAGACGCAGCCCCTGGTGGAGCAGCTGATGATGGTGAAGCGCATGCAGGTGGGACGGGCCGGGGGTCCCCCTTCCCCAAGATGGGCTGGCCTTTGGGGGCAGGAGGGAGGATTCTTCTGGATTTCTCCTGCTCCTTGGTGGAAAGCAGAGGCCAGTTGAGCACACTTCTGTCCCGTGGCCTCACGTCCCTGGTTCTCAGGACTGGATCTGGGTGGCCACCCTGCTCTGCAGCAGAGAGGGACAGAGGTGTGGGTAGCCTCTCGTGCCTCACGCTGCGTGTCTTCCCACAGCACATCCCCACCCCGCTCTTTGTCCTGGAGATCTGGAAAGCTTGCTTCGTGGGGATCATCGAGTCTCCCGAGGGGACGGAGGAGCTCAAGTGGACAGCTTTCACCTTCCTCAAGGTAGCTAGGGACGTGGCAGCCACAGAGAGCCCAGCTGAGAGTGGGGAAAAGTGAGGAAAAACAGTGACACTCAGGACCTTTGCCTTGTGTCCCTTCTTGCTGGCATGGTGCCCAGCCTGCCAGGTATCCCAGCACAGTTCCCATCGATTATTTTCTCTGAAGTCCCAGGGCTATATTTAGCCCACTTGGCAGGACTCTTGTTTCTTACCACAGTGGTGCGGTTTGGCTCAGTCATCAGCCAGCTTGAGGCAGGACAGTGACGGGAGCCAGGGAAAGGGGCCATCGGTCCTCCTTGAAACTAGGGTTCTATTTCTGCTTAAAGCATTTCTTTTTGAGCCAGCAGAAGTGAGGGGTCCCTGTGTCCTGTAGGCCGAGGGGCATCAGGTGTTTGGGCACCTCTTGGCTTTCTGATGTAGCTCTGGGAGTGCTTTCACTGCGGGGGCAGGGTGTTCCTATGTCTCTGCCCGAAGGAGGGGCACAGGAGGATGCCTTCAGTGTAGGTGGAAGAGAAAAGAAATTGATCCTCCTGTTTTTCCCCTACCCCACTCACTAGATTCCACAGGTTTTGGTGAAGTTGAAGAAGTACTCTCACGGGGACAGGGTGAGTTGAAGAATTGAGAGGGGGCCATGAGAACAGGTGAGGATATTTCTGCCCTGGAGAAGTGAGGGCAAGGGGAGGGTCTTTGAGGCCTTAGCTGGGCAGTAAAGCATTCTTGTGCCCGGGAGAAGACTGGAAGCATGTGTATCCACGCACACTCACCCGGGCTCCAGACAGCTGCCACCGGGCAGCTTAGGCCAGTTGCTCCAGCAGGGAAGGTCCTCAAGATTATCAAGGCCAGGGTGGCCATGCAGGGAGTGGGGATGCCTCATGCTTCTCCCCATCCAGCTGCTGGGAGCCAGTGGTGGGCACAGGCTGCTTGCAAGCTTTCGTATCCAGCAGGGTGTCCTCATGAGCCTGCATTGCAGACTGCGGGAGGAACGGAGGACCTAAAAACCAAGTGGAAGTTTCTGACTCTTTGTAGGACTTCACTGAGGATGTCAACTGTGCCTTTGAGTTCCTGCTGAAGCTCACACCCTTGTTGGACAAAGCTGACCAGCACTGCAAGTACGCGCTCCCCTGCTCACCCTGCTCACCCTGCTCTACTAGAAGGTGTTCTGGGCCCTTCCCTGCTCTTCTGTGCCAGTGATGCCTCGGGAGACTCTGTCTCCTTGTTTACACCCCTTGGCAGAGGCAGGAAGCAGCAGCCCATAGCTGCTGAGTACCCAGAGCCCCTCTGCCTTTCCTGAGGCCCTCCACATTTTCTTCATCCTCAAGGAGGGAGGACCCTGGGCAGGAACCCGCTATTCCTACCGCTCAAAATCCCAGCTAGGTGCCCAGTTCTTTCAGCATCCTTTCCCTTCACAGCTGTGACTGTGCCAACTTCCTACTCCAAGAATGTAGCAAGCAGGGGCTTCTGTCTGAAGCCAATGTCAACAACCTCATGGCTAAGCGGTAAGTGTGGTCACATGTGGGCTGCCCCAAGAACCCCTTGGGCTCCCTCTCCCATGTCCAGACAGGGCTGTTGCTGCCTTCCCCTCCTGTCAAAAGTTTGGGTCGCAAGTGACTGCGACCATGCCCAGGGTACAAGGAACAGGAGGGAAAGAAGGCACTGATTTCTTCAGAGTTTTATACTTTTAGTTGCTGCTTGTTAACTCATGCCCACCTTTGTGATAAAAGTAAAAATCCTAAATCTTCCTTTAATCTTAAATGAACTTTCAAAATAGATACAGTAACATGACCAATTGCAGGGACTGCTGTATTGAATGCACATTCGTAAACTTCACCCCAGCCCCAAGTGTTCTTATGTGCGTCCCACCTTCTCTGTCCTCTGCTTCTGGGCTTGGACTAGGGGGTGTGTCAAGAACTTCTGTCTGTTCCTCTTCCTTTCTCTTGGCCACCTGGTTACGGCCTCAGTGCATTAGACCGGGAGCACGCGCCCCAGCTGAAATCAGGAGAAAACGCCAACATCCAGCCCAACCCCGGCCTGATCCTCCGGGCAGAGCCCACTGTCACAAATATCCTCAAGGTGAGTATGCCCTTCCCTGGCCAACAGGGTCTTCTCTTTCCTCTTTACGGTTTTCCTTCTACTTTCAGATAAATAAACAGAGGCCACAGACCTCTCTCTCATCTGGCATTCGTACATAATTGCTTTGGAGGTAGAGAAGGGGGGTGTAGCTACCACTGAGCACTGACACTTGGGGGCTTCACTTGTACACCAGGCCTGTGCCAGTACTTGCACCTAGGCCATCGCATGTGGAAAAACAGAATCCCTCAGCCACGACCTCGTCTGCCCCACGGTGGTGCCAGTGTTGAGAGGGATGGATCGGAGGGCAGGGATAGGTTTTAGGTATGATTTTCCAGACTGAAGTCAGAAAGATGTAGATTTAAAGACTAAATTGCAGGCTGCAGGAGAGAGAAAATGTGGCTAGGCTGGACCTTGGGGGGGTCTTCAGTGTTCCTCAGGACTTGATTTCCTGTCCTGTCCCCAGACGATGGATGCAGACCACTCCAAGTCCCCGGAGGGACTGCTGGGGGTCCTGGGCCACATGCTGTCTGGGAAGAGTCTGGACTTGCTGCTGGCTGCTGCTGCCGCCACGGGAAAGCTTAAATCCTTCGCCCGGAAATTCATCAAGTGAGGAAGGCCCAGCCCTGACCACAGGGGGAGGCCCCGTATGAAGGGAGGAGTGAGGCACGCGGGTCTGGGTCTTGCCCGGAGATGTGCAGGCCCAGGCAGAGCATCCCAGCTAGGGAGCTCAGAGGAAGGGCTAGTTCTGTTGGCCTGAAGTGCTCTTTTCTCTTCAGCTGAGGCTAAAACGAAGATGTTTAGTACAGTGATGCAGGCTTGACTAGTGGGCATGGAGGAGTTCCCAGCATGCCCAGTTATTCACAGGGGTGCTCAGATTCTGTTGCCTTTGTTGGTTGACAGAATTTGACATATGGAACATTGTTCCATTCAGCAAGCCATTCTCTAAGCCTTGGAAATCTTTTTTTTTTTTTTTTTTTTTTTGAGACAGAGTCTCACTTTATTGCCCAGGCTAGAGTGAGTGCCGTGGCATCAGCCTAGCTCACAGCAACCTCAAACTCCTGGGCTCAAGCAATCCTGCTGCCTCAGCCTCCCAAGTAGCTGGGACTACAGGCATGTGCCACCATGCCCGGCTAATTTTTTTTTCTATATATATATTAGTTGGCCAATTAATTTCTTTCTATTTATAGTAGAGATGGG
>VSMD01070801.1:0-77919 GCA_008750895.1 Mirza zaza
GGATTAATAAAATGTGGTATATGTATACCATGGAGTACTATTCAGCTCTAAGAAACAACGGTGATATAGCACATCTTATATTTTCCTGGTTAGAGCTGGAACCCATACTACTAAGTGAAGTATCCCAAGAATGGAAAAACAAGCACCACATATATTCACCAGCAAACTGGTATTAACTGAGCAGCACCTAAGTGGACACATAGGTACTACAGTAATAGGGTATTGGGCAGGGGGGAGTGGGGCGGGTATATACATACATAATGAGTGAGATGTGCACCATCTGGGGGATGGTCATGCTGGAGACTCAGACTTGTGGGGGGAGGGAGGGAAAGGGCATTTATTGAAACCTTAAAATCTGTACCCCCATAATATGCTGAAATAAAAAAAACAAAAACAAAAACAAAAACAAAAAGATGCCTTCATGAAATGACTTAGGTATTTTTAAGTTTTTTTTTCCTATAGACTGAAATAGTTTAAATAACATAGAAAGAGAAATAATCCATTCATAAAGAAATGCTACTCAAAATGTGATCTGCAGGTACTAAAGTATGAATCAACTTCATCATTAACCATACTGTTTAGTTCAGTTGATTTTTTTTTTTTTAGCAAGATTTTGTTGACAAAGGAAGAAGTACATTGATTTATGTTCTAGCTTGAGCTCCTTAACCCATTGCAGGCCAGTAGCAAGCAGTTCTGTAACTGGCTACTTGGAGTGGCACTGCACTGAAGGGTGGGCAGAAAACAGATACAAAGCCACCTGGGCATAGTGTTTTTTCATACGTTAGATTTATATTACCTTTCTAATCTATTCCATTACCTTTAATCTCTTCCATTACCTTTCTAATCTCTTCCATTAATTTTGCTAAGTTATATTTTATTAGGAAGCCATCAATTTCCTTCATATTTTCAGATACATTGCTAGATTGTTACACAGAATATTTTCTTTTAATTCTCTATATCTGTTCCATATTTGTTTTGATTTCCAATGAGCAGATGGAGGCAGATGCAGTAAAAGAGACTGAGAAACAAAGAGTCAAAAAGGTTAGAGTTGAACCAGGAGAGCTGAGTATTATGTTAGTTCCTGTAGATTCAGAGACATGCAAATCCTCTAAGGTCTTCACATTTTGTCTCTTTTAATTATCCTGAATTAGTTTCATTATTAATTGCTTTTTGAAGAAGTAGATACTGCATATGAAATAGTCTAGAAGATAGAGGCTGGTCGAAGGGTTTAACATGTTCTTTTTTGTTATTGTTTTGCTTTAAATATTTGTTTTATTTAAAATTATTTTTTTTAGGAAGGACACAAACAAGGATCCTCCCTTTGTAGTCAAAGGTTGACCTTAAGATTTATGTAGTAAAATCGGTACTTATATTAATATGTTACTAATTAGTGTTAATATGTTTAAATTTACTTTCGGACTTAAAGAACAATTCATCAATTAGTTAATCAAGTTAGTATGATCACTAATAAGATATAGTTGGGTTGGTGCTATTTTTATTTGTAAACATCTCATCAATCTTTAAGAGACATTTCAAATCCCACTATCTCCATAAACCATTCCTTGGCGGATCTAGACTGAAGTAATCTCTCTCCCTCCACAGAACTGGCAGAATAATTATTCTCTCTATAATAAATTTGTCAATTAATTGCATTCTGCATTGGGACATCTATTACTCTTTTAAAATTTATTTTGTTTTTCTTCTTATTAAACTTAAAAAAACCCTTTTCAAGCAGTTTTAAATTTACAGAAAAATTACTAACATAGTGCCAACTTCCCATATTCCTCCCATCTAGTTTTTCCTATGATTAACATCTTACATTACTATGGTACATTTGTTACATTTAGTAAACTCATATTGATACATTGTTCATAGTTCATTCAAATTTCCTTAGTTTTAACAGGATGTCTTTTTTCTGTTCCAGAATGCCACATTACATTTAGTCGTCATGTCTTCTTGGTTTCTCTTGGCTGTGATGGTTTCTCAGACTTTCCTTGTTTTGGATGACCTTGACAGTTTTGAGAGGTACTGGTCAGATGTTTTGTAGAATGGCCCTTCGTTGGGATTTGTTTGATATTTTTCTCATGATTAGACTTGGGTTATGGGTTTTGAGGATGATCACAGATGCAAAATGCCATTTTCATCCATCATATCAAGTGTACATACCTTCGACATGATGGTATGATTCTTGATTTATGATTCTTGTTGTTGACCTTGGTCATCTGGCTAAGGTAGTGTTTGTCAAGTTTCTCCACAGTAAAGTTACTCACCCCCTTCCCATACTGTGCTCTTTGGAAGGATGTCACTATGCACAGTCCACCCTTATGAAGTGGGGAGTTGTTTCTACATCCTTAAGGGTGGAGTACCTACATCAGTTATTTAGAATTCTACACAGGAGATTTATCTCTACTCCCCCATTTATTTATGCAATCACATGTCCTTTTAATCATTATCAAATAGCATGAAAACAAAATCTAAATATTGGCCATATGCTTCCAGCTCTATGTTTGAAGGTGGCTATCTTCAGTGGTCTGTGTGGTCCTGACCCCTGGAGCCAGCCCTGTGGTTGGAGGACCCAGGATAGAGGGGTTTTACTCGCAGTGAGTTGACTCTAAGACAAATTTCAGCAAAGGGAATCCCCCGGAAAAAAGGACACTTTTCAAAGTAAAGTGAGTTTCTAGTATCTAAACTAGAAACCAATGATAACAGAAATTAGAATGGAGATTTGAATGCACACAATGCAATGAAGTATTATTATCTTCATCATCACCATCATCATCATCATTATCATCCCTACTTTAAGTTGATAACCAAGAGAATATGCTGTTTAACTTTCTAAGGTCTCTTACTCCAAATCCTGTCCTCCTTTGCAATCCGTCCCAGATTATACGCACTAGTCCTTGAAGATTTTTCTCCTTGGCAACTCTTAGCAGAGGCGAGATCCCTGTTGCTTCTGCTTTTGGTTGGTCACGCCTCCTCATGCCACCTGCCACTCCCCTCTGTACTGTTGGGAGTTTCCTCATGCTTGGGGACTCCACATGTGGCACTCCTTCTCCTTTTTCCTGGGTATCTGCAACATCTGTAAGAGTTGCGTTGCAATAGAAAATTTTGCTATCGTCACTAGGAAAAAATTTTGAAGAGTAACATTAAATTTCAGATCCTTGGCTTTCTCCATCTTCACATTTTTACTAATTGATGATACTTCCTTCTCCTTCCTCAAACTCTGTCTCTGGGGACTTTGGAGCCTTTTCATCTCTCCTAAGGCATCCTCAATGGGACCATTATTATATGACATATTCACCAAAGTGTAACCAGGCACTTTTACTAATTTGTTTATTCAGTAGTATTTATTCCATAGAGCTTTCTGTGTACAAACAGTTGTGTTCGATTAGCTGTTAGATAAAAACCTCAAAGTATTATCTTTCCCTGGAGGACTTGCATAAACAGGAGTCAAAGCCTTTTGGGAAAAAACCATTCTGAAAGTCAAATTTTAGGCAGCAAACAATGGGTGAGAAAAAACTCTAGAAAGCATTAACAACCTTCCTAGCCTCCCTGAAATTGTACTGATCTCTTGAGCATGCCTGGAAGGAGGGCTCTGGATGCCATAGCTTGAGGTGTCTACTGTATGTTTCATAGGACAGAGGCCCAAGGTCAAGACTTCCTCATTAATATAAAATTGATTCTTTCATTTATGAACATTAATAATCATAGTGTATTTTTTTCATTGTTATATGTTATATATTCATATATTATTCATAGTGTATCATGTTTATAGTGTGTAGTGTTCATAAGTATTATGTTCAAGTTCATTCAAGTATAAGAAGTGCATCACTTTGGGTTTTCATCTTATTTCTGCCACTGGCCACTATGTGATCCTGGACAAGTTATTCAGGCTCCTTGAATCTCAAAAGCCACAGCTGCCGGGCTGGGCAAGGTGGCTGACACTGTAATCCTTAGCCCTCTGGGAGGCAGAGGCAGGAGGATCACTTGAGCTCAGGAGTTCAACACCAGCCTGAGCAACAGCAAGACCTTGTCTCTTCTAAAAATGGAAAGAAATTAGCCAGACAACTAAAAATAGAAAAAATTAGCCAGGTAAGGCACATACCTTGTAGTCTCAGCTACTCAGGAGGCTGAGGCAGGAGGATCGCTTGAGCCCAGGAGTTTGAGGTTGCTGTGAGCTAGGATGACACCACTGTGCTCTACCCAGAGTGAGACCCTGTCTCAAAAAACCAAAAAAATCTATTAGAGCCACTGACTTAATTTACTTGCAACAATGCCTTTGCACGGAAGAGAGGCTTTCAGATACTTTCCCTAACTAAGAATTGGACAGATTACACACTTGTCAAATTAGATCAGTGAGGTCATACTCAGTAGGTATTTGTGACAAGGCTGGTGAGCAAATACAACCTCCTCAAAAAACCACAGTGGTGACCATTTTAGGTGAACAAAGGCATTCTTTACCACAAACATTTTAACAAAAGCAGTTTTCTCTAACAAATATGCATGGTTTTGCGTTTATAAGTCAACAGTCCTTGGAAGAGAACTATTGAAATTAACCTCTATGACAAGAAAGCTCTTTGGCCTTCTAAGTAATCTGAAACCCAACTACGTGATGTCCAACTACAGAATAAATACAGATTTAACTTAAATATTTTGGTAAGTGGTACGTAAGTATTCACTGACCTACTCCCTTATCTCTCTACATGGAGTCACTGCTTTGTGTACTCAAAGCCAATTGTGTTTTGTTTTTTCTCTTGAAGTTTCTCATTAAGTGTCATTGAATCTTCTAGTATAAAATTCAACAATGGTATTAACCCAAATAGAATGAAAGCATTTGCAGAGGGCATTTTAAAGAGTCCAAATCCAGCCTTGTCTCCTCATCCTGAATGGAAGCGCTGACTCTGGGTGTGCAGGAGAGAAAAGGGTGGCAGCCATCAGAGGAGCACGAGAGCTCAGGCCAAGGGTGGAAGTCGGCAGCTCCGGGGCCACCAGATGGGGCAGACATGGTGTTGGTTTGTTTTCTATTGCAATTGGTGGCCTACATTTAAAAGTCAGGCGATTCACAAATAAACTTCTGATTTCTCTTGGAAAATGGGTCGCTCTTTCAATCCTGCGCCTATAATCTCATAGGACAATGGCAGTAGCTGGGCAGTGGTGGCCCCTCAGACCGGGCACACGCTTTCTCCTTTTGGACACAGTTTCTGCCTTGTGGTCATTGTACTCGTTCATGTTCTGGGCTGGCTCCTGTAGGCAGTGGTAGTAGAGAGATTTGAGGGTGTGGCCAAACTCCTGTGTGGCCCCTAAGAACATTAAAGGGTACACACACACACACACACACACACACACACACATGCTTTGCATTCTAAAAGCTCCAGCCATAATGAAGTTCTCTCACTTTGTCTCCTCTCAGCCTTTGCTCAAGCTGATTTCTCCACGGGAAACACTCTCTCCCCTCCCCCACCCACTAGGCCCCCCTCCCACTCACCCTTCACAATGTCACCTCTGCAGGAAGCCTCCTGGGCTCCAGTGAAGGTTCACATGGATGTCACAGAGACCTGAAGTAACAGTGGTTTAAAAACAAGCAGACCTTGCTTCTCCTCCAAGGCAGAGTGCTGTGGAGTGAAGCACTTCCCACCGCCCTGACACTGCTCTAATTGCCGGCCTATCCATTAAGGCACAGCAGGTGCAGTGCCTGGGGCCTGGGATGTTTTTAAGAGCCTATGAAAACGTTTTCATTCCATTTAGAATCAGAAGTAAAAAAAAAAAAAATGAATATAATAATGAATCTAGCCTGGATTATTTTTGCCATTCTACCAATGCAGTAGTGAAATATAATTTTTAATATATATGTATATATTTTTAGGGCCAGGAATGATGGCTCACACCTATAATCCTAGCACTCTGGGAGGATTTGGGGTTGCAGGAGAAGCTAACGAGAGAAAATGGTCTCTGGCCTGGGGCGCTCTTCCCGCTGTAACAGATGGGGACAGAAGTAGGTGGAAGACGCAGTGACAGGAAGACAAGGCGTTTGGTGTGACTGCTTCTGGATTCTCAATGGAGTGCAAGGATCAGCATGATGACCACAGGGTTCAGAAGGTTTGAGGAGAAAGGAAAAGATGGGAATGAATGACTATCCTGGTGATCCAGGAAGTAAACTGCTAGGGCAGTGCTTCTGAACTTCAATGTGGAAATGAATCATGTAGGCACCGGGGGACCTTGTTTCAAAGCAGACTCAGACTCTGTAGGTCTGGCTGGGACTTGGGATTCTGCATGTGTAACAAAGTCCCCAGGATGCCTGTGCTGTTGGTCCAGCGCCACCTTTTGGGTGGGAAGGGAAGTGCTGTGGTTTGAATGCCTGTGTCCCCTCCAAAATCCACATTGAACCTTACTCCCCAACGCAGCGGTATTAAGAGGAGGCCTTTAGGAACTGATTAAGTCCTGAGGGTGCTGTCCTCACAGATGGGACTTGTAACCATACAAAAGAGTTCAAGGGAAGTAGCCGGATCCTTTTGCTCTTCCACCTTCCTGCATGTGACGACATAGTGCTTGTCCCCTCTGAAGGACACAGCAACAAGGAGTCGTCTTGGAAGCCGAGAGCAGCCCTCGCCAGACACTGACCCCACTGATGCCTTGCTCTTGGACTCCCCAATCTTTAGAACTGTGAAATAAATTTCTATAATGTATAAATTACCTCATCTGTGGTATCTTGTTATGGCAACACACACAAAGACGGGAGATGTGCAGAATTCTCGAGGATGAACCTTTGAGGTTTGTGGCCGTTGACTTAAAGTGAGAACATTCTCCCCAGCAGGTGTTTTTCTCTTGCTGCTTGGGTACGGGGGCGGAGTGAGGAGACAGTTGGGTTTAATCAAGGTTGAAGAAGGAGCTAGGGAGTTGGTGGTGTTTAAAAGGAAGTGTTTCACGCTGGAAACTCAGACTTGTAGGGGGAGGGGGGAAAGGGTATTTTTTGAAACCTTAAAATTTGTACCCCCATAATATGCCGAAATTAAAAAAATAAAAAATAAAAAAAGAAGAAGTGTTTTTAATGACATATCATTTAATCCGAGCCGGTCGGGAGAAAAGTGAAACACTAAGAGATGCCGGACGGTGACAAAGTGATTGGGCCCATGATTCAGGAGTCTTCGAGAGGTCAAAGAATCGCTGGCACAGGAGCATTCGAGCCACTGAGCTGGAAAGAGGAAGAGGTGGTCAGGAAGTCAGGGGCTTAAAAGTGAGATTAGGAGGTGACGCGGTTGTTGGTGATGACAAGGCCAAGCGTATGACCTCCAGACTGAGAGGCTAAAGATCACTTCAGGTGAGCAGGTCAAAGAACGGAGGGGCCAGGTGTTAAACAGGCCATTCTCCAAATAGTGACACAAGTGTTTGGTGGAAATGAAGACAGTGAGCCCAACACTTAAGCCCTTGAGGAACAAGGAAGAGTGACCAGGACGCTGGCAGCTAACAGCAACCGGAGGGGTGGCAGGTCTGATGGTGGGAACCTCAAAGGAGCTTCTTGCAGCATCTGCTAGATGCTGGGATAGTACACAGACACAGTCTCTCTCCTAAGAGCAATGGGGAGCCATGAATGGTTGTGGGCAGAGTAGTTACGCATCCAGTCAAGATTTTGAAAAGATCTCCTGGACTGCCGTGGGGACGGTGGGCTGGCACCAGGGGGCTGCTACACTTACTCAGACCCGAGCTTGTCAAAGGGTGGAGCCCAGCCCAGCAGCAGCAGCAGCAGCATCACTGAGAACTGGCTAGAAACACACACAGGGGCCCTGCCCAGATCTACTGAATCGGACACTCTGGGGCTGGGGTCCTGCCAAGTGAGTTGTAACAAGCTCTCCTGGCGGTTATGATGCAAGCTGAAGCCAAAGGAAACTGTCACGGGATTAGGCAGCAGAGAGGGAGTGGATGGAGCGGCAGCTTGGTGGGGGAAGGATGGGGACGGGGTGCCGGGTGTGGGGTGAGGGAGGGCAGGAGTCGGCTGTCTGGGAGGAGGAAGTGGACGGAAGGGAGTATCGAGTGTCCTGACCGGCAGTGGAAGGCGGGAGGCGGGGGAGGAGCCGAGGTGCGGGCAAGAGCGAGAGTTCGGAGCTGCCCCTGGCACAGGGCACAAGTGTTCCAGGGAACAGGGCTGGAAAGTGAACCTGTGAGTAAGAACCACATGCCGCCCCAGCTCCCAGCAGGAGACTCGAGATGTGCTCCTGCAGGGAAGCTGCACTGCCTGCTGTGGGACATGGGATGACAACGACATGCCCTGGCTCTGCTTGTCGATATCTCACACTTGTAGTTGGGGGCATGCTGGAGAGAGCACTGAGCTTGGAATCCAGAGGATTCAACCCCCGGGGGTGAAGTCACTTCCTAGGAAGTCACTGCACCTCGGTGAGCTCCTTTCTGCATGTCCTAGATGCGGATTCTGACATCTGCCCTAACTGCCCGAAGAGACCACACTTAGAGTCAAAGGAGCCGGTGCAAATTTAGAATTGATAATTCTACATTTTTTTTACAGATATAAGTCAGTCTTCCAAATATTCTCACAATTATTCTAATATTCTAGTGTCAAAACTGCTTTTCTTGTGGGTGGCTGCCCACTGCTGTGATACAATGGCAGCGGAAAGATGACAGATCCTTCAGAACACATTTTGCTTTCTGGCGACGTCCTGCAACTCACTGTGCGAAGTCGTTCCTTTGGGCCTTTTGCCTATGAACTTGCAAGTACACCTGGGGAGGGAACACTCTTTACCAAAAATATTTACCACCGACCACGTGCTGGTGTTTCAGATTCATTTCATGTGCTTTGGAGGAGTCCTGTGCACTAGATACTGCTGTCCTCACTTTTCAGATCAGGACACTGGGCTCAGAGCCCCGGGGACGAGCCCACATTCACAGAGCTCGTGGAGGGCTGAGCGAGCCTGCCTCTCGCCCTGCCTNAGGAAAGGGTGCCAGAGGCCAGCACCTAAGGATTAGATTCAAGTGACCCCACCCAAGGTACAGGAATTGTTCTGTAGACTCTTTGCTCTTCTATTACAACTTTTCAAGTGCCTCAGCCCTCCATGGCACCCAATAATGTTTGCTTAGATGTTGGCGATGACATCTTTCAACAGAGATGACATAACAGCAAAGGGCTCAGGGAGGGCCCTACAGGTAGGTAGGTGGGCTCTCGGGGAGAAAAGGGAATTGCCACAGCCCTGGGGTCTCTTTTCCAGGGGTCTCAGTGCAGTTCATTTTCACAGGGATAGCATTATGTCAGGAACTTTGGTGTGGGCCAGACAGATATTAGAGGAATTTCAAAGCTACGATAGTTGAGGGCACCAGCATGTGACACAAGAGACCGGCAGAGCCAGAAAGGAGCCTGTGTTTCTCGTTTTGCACACACAGAGGCCGAGGCCTTATCCAGCAGCTCAGGGCTGGTGAACACAACAGAACCTCATGTTCCTCCCAGCGTGTTCCTCCAATCACTTTAATCCTCTTAAAAATAATTGTCACAAAACCAAACACCACCAAGTCCAGGAAGAATTGGCATCTTCTGGATGAGCACGGCCTTCATGAAAGAGTGTTTCCTGAACATGCTCTTGGTCCCAGTTCTCCTGCAAACACGTGGCACTCTGCTGGATCACCAGTGCCCTGTGGGCAGACACTGGGCCAGGGCCACCTCTCCACAGCCACAGCGCAGAGGCTTGCATGGGGTGGACTCTGAAATGTTGGTGTGATGGATGGATGGATGGATGAGTGATTGCAGGAAGGAGTTGGGGAATAACCCCTGGACAGCCGCCAAGTACACTGTCAGTGACTAAGAACATCAAATTAACATTGGTTAGTTTTCTGGCACAAAGGCTACATCTGGGAGGAAAACCTCTGTTACCGCCCAGCAGTGTAGACACCAGCAGTCAATCACATGTAGTTACCACCATTGTTTTTTAATGGGTCCTGGCTCCTTCAACAGCAAGGCAGCAAACAATTAAACAGTTGCTCCTAAACCATCTTAAGTACTCCTTTGGCGTGGCTGCAAAAATCAACTGTCCTGAGGGATAGAAAAGGGGAGAAAAGAAAAAAAAAATTAACCTGTAAGGTCTTCATGTGCAGACTAAGAACAGTAAAAAAAAAATTGCCAGTGGTTGCAAAGAATGGCAGGGCCGTTCAGCCAGGCTACAGCGGCAGCAGCCGGGGTCAGGGGAGAGAAAGGAAGGTAACACAGGCGGTGCATGCTCTCCTTGCCTCTGGGGTCTTTTGCTGGGCCTCTGAGTAGGCTTGCAAGTCACTTGGCCCCTCTCTGGAGGGCTGGACACTTGGGGCTCCTTCTGGCCTCGAAAGTGTTTTGCCGGTTGTCGAGTCAGGGAGATCTGGATTCAATTCCCATAGCTGTGTGACCCTCAGCCAGTCGCTTAACGTCTCTGAGCGTTCGTTTACCCATTTGGGAGGAAGAATAGGGCTGTCCAGAGTACGCGATGTAGCACACTGGGCGTCAGGGCGCTGCAGGCACGTAGGGGACGCCGCCCGCCCCGGGGTTCCCGCGTGGAAGCGGCGGCGCGCGGGGTGGAGGCGGCGGCGGGAGCCCTCGAGGCCCCGGAGCTGCTCTGTGCCCGGCCTCGGCCCCGAGCGCAGCCGCCGGCTGTGGTGACAGCGCGCCCCCTAGAGGCCGAGCTCGGAACAAGAGTGGCTTCCTAGACCAGGCTGCATAAAAGGCTTTGGGGCGCGCTAAGCCAGTGCACAGCCTGGAGGGGGGCTGCCCAGAGCCGGCAAAGCCTGGGACTTCGTTTTCGGGAGGCCGAGAGCGGATCCTGCGGCTACTAGCCTGCATCCCAGGCCGCCGAGCTGACCACCGTCGCGTCGCTGAAAAAGCTTCTTGGTTCAAGTAGAAAGGACTTAGAGTCCATTAACATTTAGTGAGCACCTGCTATGCTCCTGTCTCTGTGCCCGGTACGTTCACTTGCATTCTCTCATTTAGACCTCTCAGTTACTCTGTAAGGGAGAGTGTGTATGTTGTTTTTCTGGTAAGGTCAGCGAAGCACTCTCAGGGGAGTCACTTGTTCACAGTTGAAACCTGGCTCCATCACATCTGTGTTAGTTTGCTAGAGGGGCTGTAACAAAGTGCCGAAAACCGGTGGCTTAAACAACAGAGATGTGGTGCTGTCTCCCGGTTCTGGAAGCCAGAAGTCTGAAATCAAGGTCTTGACGGGGCTGGTTCCTCCCGAGGGCTGAGAAGGAAGGCTCTGTCTCAGGCCTCGCCCCTTGGCTTGCATGGGATGGCTGTCTTCATGTTCACGTGGTGTCCTCCCTGTACACCCGCCCGTCTCCAAAGCTCTCCTTTTTGTAAGGACACCTGTCATACTCTGTCATAGGCCCACCCTAACGACCTCATTTTAATTTGATTACCTCTGTAAAGACTCTGTCTCCAAAATAAGGTCACATTCTGAGATACTGGGGGTTAAGAACCTCAACATATGAATTTTGGAGGAGCAACGTTCAACTGCTAACAGGATTTAACCCAGAACTCCTGATTCTAAGCCTGATGCTTGACTGTATATTCAAGCAGTGGTTCTCAAACTTGGATGTACATTGGATTTACCTGGAGAATTTGTAAAAAATATATTGGTGGTTGGGTTACACCCCTAGTGACCATGATTTAATTGGCACAGGGTGTGTCTGGACATTGGGATTCGTAAAAGCTCCCCAGGTGGTTCTAAGGAGGAGTTAAGATTAGAACCCCACGCTTAGAACACCTTCCCATCATCACATGCTAGGCTGCACCTGGGAGGAAGGCCATGCTCTCTCCTTGCTTGGCTGCCTGGGAAAGGAGGCCACATTTGTTTTTAGTGCCACTTCCTTGGCTCCACTTCTGTTTCCCTTTTTCTTACTATTGAAGCACATCTGTTGTTCGCACCTGTAAGACTCAGGCCCTAGCACAGTGCCTGACACACAGGAGGCCTTAGTTCATGTCTGTAGAAGAAAAGGAGGGAGAAGAATCACAGTGGAAGAAATGCAAAGGATGGGATCTGGAATAGGGGAATTCTTGCGAAGGAGATGTTTCTGGACGCAGGGGATTTCCTGGCACCACAGGGGGAGAATGTTAGCACAAACAGTGCCCAGCGATGGATAATCGGCCAGTTTTTGCCTCCCAGTGATACCATATAGGGCGTCAAATCAGAGTCACAACCTTTGTTTCAATAGTTGTGCTTGAGGTGAGGACTAATTACCTCGTATTACCTCTTCCCCTTTCCACCAAACTCCCAGGGCTGGCAAATGACAGTCCCACAGTGTGTCCTCCTAATGCAGGGTACCCTGGAAGACAAAGAGTGAAGCTCTGACTCCATTGTTCTATGAGGTGGGAGGTGAATGACAGTGGTTTTCTTGTGCCCTGGCTTTTTTCTCCACCTTGGGTTCATCATTCCCACACTCAGAGCTAGCTGAGGCTGACTGGGAAGGAGCTAATTAGATCTGGCCCTTCCGCTGTATGCCTTACCTGGCAGAGGAGCATGTACCTCTAGGGAAAATGAATTCACAGGTCAAAGTAACACGGAGTTTGAGAACCACAACTACCTGACATGCAAAATAACATATGAGATTACAGAATCTAAGTATACATGTAGAAATAATTGAGTCAATAATTTAATGTTGGCCTAATAAATATACAAAAAGAGATAAAAGAAGATAATGACAATGTAAACAAAAACAAGAAAACAGAAAAGAAGAAATACTATATATGACAAATGTAGTAGTTGAAATGAACTACCCATCAAATGGATAAATAACAAAATGGATAGAGCTGCAGAACAAATTGGTAACTTGGTAGACCAGGTGGAAGCAATCTTTCAAAAGGAAGAAGGAAGAGGCCGGGCGAGGTGGCTCACACCTGTAATCCTAGCACTCTGGGAGGCAGAGGCAAGTGGGTCGTTTGAGCTCAGCAGTTCGAGACCAGCCTGAGCAAGAGCAAGACCCTGTCTCTACTAAAAATAGAAGGAAATTAGCTGGACAACTAAAAATACATAGAAAAAAGTTAGCCGGCCATAGTGGCACATGCTAGTAGTCCCAGCCACTCGGGAGGCTGAGGCAGGAGGATCACTTGAGCCCAGGAGTTTGAGGTTGCTGTGAGCTAGGCTGATGCCACAGCACTCTAGCCTGGGCAACAGAGCAAAACTCTGTGAAAGAAAAAAGAAAAGAAAAGAAAAGAAAGAGGGAAAGAGAGGGAAAGAGGGAGAGGGAAAGGAGGGGAGAAGAGACACAGAGGCAGAAACATGCAGAGGAGAAGACACCACAAAGACAGAGATAAGATTGGAATGATATGTCTACAAGCCAAGGGAAGCGAAGGATTGGCAACAGCCATCAGAAGCTAGGAGAGAAACATGGAACAAATGTTCTCACAGAGGTTTCAGTGGGGAACCAACTTTGATGGCCCCTTGATTTTGGATTTCTGTCCTCCAGAACTGTGAGAGAATAAATTTCTGTTGTTTTAAGCCCCCCGGTGTGGGGTAATTTGTTAGTGCAGCTCTATGAAACTGATACACACATTCAATGACCCAGCAGTTCTACTCCTAGCTATAGACCAAACGGAAATTATTTCATCTATACAATAAGTGACTATATAAGAAAGGTATTTCTGTTCACAGCAGCAAAACCTGCAAAGAACCCCAAAGCCTAGCTATAAAACAGAATAAATAAATTATGGTTAATCCACACAATAGAATAATTTTCAGCAGTCAGAATGAATGAATTATAGCAATACACAAAAATATGACAGATCTTTTTTTTATATCTTATTTTTGAGACAGAGTCTCGCTCTGTTGCCCAGGCTAGAGTGCCGTAGTGTCAGCCTAGCTCACAGCAACCCCAAACTCCTGGGCTCAGGCAATCCTTCTGCCTCAGCCTCCCGAGTAGCTGGGACTACAGGCATGCGCCATCATGCCCAGCTAATTTTTTCTATATATTTTTAGTTGGCCAATTAATTTATTTCTATTTTTAGTAGAGATGGGGTCTTGCTCTTGCTCAGGCTGGTTTCGAACTCCTGACCTCGAGTGATCCTCTTGCCTCGGCTTCCCTGAGTGCTAGGATTACAGGCATGAGCCACCGCACCTGGCTATGACAGATCTTGGCAACATAAAATTAAGTAAGAAATTTTGAAAGGTTACATACAGTGTGATACCCTTTTTAATAAAATGGCTAAGATAAAAATTTAAATGGCTAAGATAAAAATTCTCCCTTTTATGAATTAAATAGAAGCAACTGAGCTATATAAAATGGAAGGCAAGAAAATGGTTAACATGGAATTCACAAGATAGCTCCCTTGTGTGGGGACAGGCAGAGGGATAGGATGGGGGAGTCAACCTCATGGCTAGATGTAGTCCATTGTCAAGGCCTTGGTTTTTGCTTTAGATGGTGGATTCATGGTTGTTTATCCATATCTACGTCTATATTTATATCTATATCAATGCAATCATATGTAGTGAAAGCAGCCCTCAAGTACCATTGAGGAAAGTTATGTCATAAATATTAATAAATAGGATAATACTAATCCAATGCTGTGCACCTGAGGCTATACACTCCCCAAAATAGTTGGGCTTGTCCAGATTTGTTTATGATTCTACAAACTGTCACCTCTAGCTCACTTTAATTTTCACAAAGGTCTGGAAAGTTGAACCATTTTTATCAAGCTAACTCTGACTAGCCATGTGGTTAGCCAATCTAAACCAAACACGCAGTTCTGGTTTATTTAGGATTTAATGTGCCAATTTAGTTAGAAAATTCGGTTGATTAAAATAAAGAAATTCAGAGACTGAAAGTTCATTGAGTTCAAGTAGAATCAGATCAGTGGGTGGGAAAAAAAATCAGTTCCTATAAAAAAGAAGAGCATAAACTGATGGAATGCGTTTAGAGATGTGTAGACAGCAAGTAGCTTTGGCAGGAAGTGGTAGCCAAAAAACATGAAACCACGATCCTGAAAAAATAAGTATTAATCAGGGATTATAGGAGGGATAAACACAAATCAACCAAACAAACAAACAAACCAGAAAGCCCCCACAACAACAAAAACCAGGGGGAAGAGATGGGAAATCTAATCTTCATTGCCCGTGGGTCAAAATATAATGTTTTGGCTATGTTTTTATTGGTAATCATTTCTCTTATCTATTTTTTGAAATGATGGAGTTGCTTTTGAATTTGTTTGTTTGTTTATTTATTTATTTAAGTTTTAAAAAGAATATATTTCAGGCATCTCAAGTACCCGACATTCTGTAGACAAAAGTCAAGACAGATTTGACAAAGTACAAATCTGTTTCACTTGACTGTATTAAAGAGGTTGAAATTCTTTCAAGACCTTTCTAGTGAGTTGTTCAGAAACAGTCTGAGCACGACACACGGTCTGGGATTCTTGAGAGATGCTCACACCCAGAGAGAAAGGTTCACCAGTCCAGGAGCACTGAATTGGTATGATATGAATTTGCAGAACTTGACAGCTTCAGAGATAGGTTGTTGGTTTTGAATTCCAGGGCATACATAGCACATTATTTTACGGTAAGAAAAAGGAGAAGGTATTATAAGTGTGGTTCTCATATTTTTTCCCTCTTGTACACTGTAAATAAAAGGGCAATGATATTATTAAGCAAATGTCCTTTAGAAAAATTTGATTTCTTCTCATGCTTAGAAATTTTGCTATAGGGATAGTCCTTGCTACTGTTTACAGTAGACATTCCTACCCTGAATACTAATCTCTAAGTGTTTACTATGCTTAGATAAATCACATATTTTTCCTTGTGAGTACAGCTTGTTCAGGTTTATACATACCATGGTGTAATTCCCTAAGAACTCTTTCCAGTTTAAAAGCATGATGCTGGATGCATTTGTGAAAGTTGATGTGAAAGATTTTTGCTCTTTAAAATACTTGCTAAATAGGCCAGTTAAAAGTATACTTTGTTACTGACTTTGGATTTGGCTTCGGCTTCAGGAATATTGATAAAATAGGAGAAAAAGAAATCAGGCTCTTTTTATAAAATTTTGAGACACCCAAGACTAAGAAAGGGAAATTATCATAATGATAGCAGAATCATAAAAAGAAGATACACAAATAAATGCATCTGAGGAATCTGGAGTCTTCCCTGGTTTCTGCCCCTCCCAAAACTTCAATTCATGAAGTACCCTAATATCTTTCTATAATTTTCTGTTATGCTCTAAAATGTCTAAAATATCTAAGCAGTCCATATTATTAGTAAAAATTACTCAATTATGAACAGAGCCCAGCAGATGGTACCAACCATTACTGTTCTCTTCATGCTATTTTTAAGTACTACCCCCCAACTATGTCCCATGAAAAAACTCAGAAAACACTTTCATCCTTGAAACATGGAGAAGTACAGTAGTGAATGGAGCATCTCCAGGTTCTCTCAAAGGAGAGCACTGTGGTTGCTTGCCCCTGTGAGCCAGCCATTGACATTTGAAATTGGCCTCCCCAATTTCAATGGGCTTGATGAGATCCCAGAAATGGCAGAGGTAGTAGCAGCTCTGAATCACCAAAGACAAAGTGGATGCATCTACTCTGAAGGGTCATCTGAATGCCTTGGCCTGCAGAGATCCTTGATGGTGGCTAAATTATTATGGTGTTCCTAGGAATGAAATAGGCAATTTACTAGAGTACTGCTTGATCTATAAAAGAGGGAAAAACTCTCTGTCTGGTAGCTGAAAGCCTGATGTGAGGTATGGCATCCTCCTGAGCATGGCTTGCCTTGGCATCCCAGATGGCCACTTTCCAGCAAGTCCTACTAGCACAGCACCAAGCAAACTTCTCCGGTATCAAGGCAGCCATGGTTACACCAGCCTGGTCAGGATCTCCAACTCTCTTCTTTGGTGCCCTCTCTAAGCCCTAGGGTTAGCTGGTCCCTATATCTGCTATTCCTATATTCTTTCCAGGTTCTTTGTACTTCTAACAAGCCAATCCACTATTCCTCCAATCCCCTGTTACAGTTAATAATTATTCATATTAAAATTTCCCTGTTAAAATTATTGTGTGGTTTCTATCTACTGATTGGATCTTGACTGATGCATAGAAAAATTTAAAAATGAACATGGATCCTCTGATGGGTTGAATGGTGTCCCCCAAAAGGTCAGACACCCAGTACCTCAGAATGTAATCTTTGGAAATAGGGTCATCACAGGTGTAATTAGTTAAGATGACATCACACTGGAGTAGGGTGGGCTCCTAATGCAATATGACTTGTGTCCTTATAAGAAGACAGCTATGTGGAGACATGGGGAGAGTGTCATGTGATGATGGAGGTAGGGATGGGAGTAATACATGTGTTAATACAAGCCTAGGAATGCCAAGAATTGCTGGGAACCACTAGAAGCAAGGAAAGATTCTTCCTTAGAGCCTTTGGAGAGAGAATGGCCCTGCCAACAATTTGATCTTGTACTTCTAACCTCCAGGACTGCTGGGCAATCAATTTCTGTTGTTTTAAGCCACCCAGTTTGGTGCTTTGTTATGGCAGCCCTAGGAAACTACTAATATTAAAGATACTTACCTCACACCATACACAAAAATTAACTTAAAATGGATCATAGATCTAAATATAAAGTCTAAAGTTATAAATCTAGGAAAAAATTTAGGAGAAAAATCTTTGTGATCCTGGGGGTAGGCAAAGTTTTCTTAGAACACAAAAGAAGCCATAAAAGAAATAGTGATAAGTTGGACTTCATCGAAATTTAAAACACTTGCTCTTTGAAAGTTACAGTTAAGAAGATGAAAAGGCAAACCACAGACTGGGGGAAAATATTCACAACAGATCTATCAGACGAAGGACTTATATCCAGAATAAATAAAGTACTCATATAAATCATAAGAAGAAGACAATCCAATTTAAAAACAGGCAAAATATTTGAACAAAGACTTTACCAAGAAAAAGCACACGGAAGAATGTTCAACATCTTTAGTCATTAGTAAAATGCAAATTAAAATCACACTGAATACCACTACATACCCATGAACATGGCTACAATTAAAAATACTAACTATGACAATTATTGAGGAGGAGATGAAACAGAATTTTCATACATGACCATGGGAACCTGAAATGGTAATTTTAGAGAACAGTTTGGCAATTTCTTTTCTTTTGTTTTTTTAGAGATAGGGTCTCCCTTTGTCACCCAGGCTGGAGTGCAGTGATGTGAACACAGCTCACTGCAGACTTGAACTCCTGGGCTTAGACAATCCTCCTGCCTCAGCCTCCTGAGTAGCTGGGACTACAGGCATGTACTACAGCACCTGCCTAATTTTTAAAGAAATTTCATAGAGAGAGTGTCTCACTGTGTTATCCAAGCCGGTCTCAAGCCACTGGCTTCCAGAAATCCTCCTGCCTTGGCCTCCCGAAATGCTAGGATTGCAGGTGTGAACCACTGCACCCAACCATCTTAAACTTTAAATATACAAATGCCTACAAACAAACCATTCCAAACAAACCATTCCAATCACGTCTTTACCTAAGTGAAAAAGTCTTTGTCCACATAAACACTTATACACAAATATTCACAGCAGCTTTATATGTAATGGCCTCAAACTGGAAATAACCCAAATATCCATCAACAAGTGAATGGACAAATAAATTGTAGTATATCTATGCAATGAAACGATACTTAGGAAAATAAAAAAGGAGTGAACTACTGATTTACACATGAATAAATCTGAAAATAATTATGCTGAAAGAAGCCACAAAGAATACATACTGTATTATTACTATTTCATTTATATGACATTCTAGAAAATAAAAACTAATTTATGTAGAGAAAATGCAGCTCAGTGGTTGCCTGGGGACTGGTTGAAAGGGGGGGTGGACTGCAAAGAGGCATGAAGAAACCTTTGATGGTAATGGAAATATCCAGTGTCTTGTTTGTGGAGATGGTTTCATGGTTGTATGTTTACCCAAGTGAATCAAATGGTACATTTTAAATATATGCAGTTTATTATACAAAATTATGCCTCAATAAAGTTGTAAAAGTGGAGGAGGGGAAGCAAGAAATATTGGCACACACCATATTGCCCTTCCTCATTTTCCAGGAGTACATTGAGTTCCTTGGTCAGCCAAAACAGCCACCTTAGATTCTGCCATGTGAGAGGATCTGCTCCAGTCCATGGTCCTCCATTGTACCTGTCCTAGTCCATTTTCTGCTGCTATAACAGAATACCAGACTGGGCCATTTATAAAGAAAAGAAGTTTATTTGGCTTGTGGTTCTGGAGGATGGTAAGTCCAAGAGCATGGTGCTGGCATTGCATGAGGGTCATCCTATGGTGGCAGGCACCACATGGCCAACAAGTGTGTGAGACAGAGAGAGCAAATGAGGACTGAAACTATCCTTTTATCAGTAGCCCACTCCTGCAATGATGAATCCCTCCCACAATAATGGCAATAATCCTTTTAATCCTTTCCCTATTTTGAACATTTCATACAAATAGAATCAGACAATACGTGGTCCTTTGTGATTGGCTTCTTTCACTTAGCATGATGCTTGTGAGGTTCATGCATGTGGTAGCATGTATCAATGCTTCATCTCCTTTTACAGCCAAATAATATTGCATTGTTTTGGATATAGCACATTTTATTTATTTATTCACGGCACTGTATAAGGGGCAAGATGGCTTTGGAGAGGATGCCACCAGCCCAGAGTTTCATTTCTAAAAGTCTGAGTTATTTAAAATGCACTTGAAGGAAACTATAAAACTGCCTGAGAAATAAAAGAAGACCCAAGACTAAAAGAAGCCTGAAAGGAGCTGGTACTCTGGGTGGGAAGATTGGATGTCATCAAACATTGATTCTTCCTAGATTAACTTCAAAGTGTAATGCAATTTTTTGTAAAGTCCCAACAGAATTTTTATTTTATTTTTGGAATTTGACAAATTATTCTATGGCTTATGTGGATGAATAAACAAGTGAAAATAGATATTACAGTCTTGTAAAAGAAGAGTAGAGAGGGGATACAAGCCCTGTAGGATATGAAAACATTCTATAAAGCAACAATAAGTAAATCAGCTAACATTGGTGCATGATTAAGGTAAGAGATGGCTGGGTATGTGGTATGTGTGGGCGTGGTAGTGTCCCAGCTGCTTGGAAGGCTGAGGCAGGAGGATTGCTTGAGCTGGGGAGTTTGAGGCTGTAGTGTGCTATGATTGTGCCTGTGAATAGCCACTGCACTCCAGACTGGACAACAAAGTGAGACCTTGTCTCTTAAATGAAAAAAAAAAAAAGATAAGGTTAGGCCTATACCTGACCCTAGAAATGCCACATAGTGGAGTAGTTAGTAAAAGTTTGTATTAGAGACTATCTAGGTTTGAATCTTCATTCTACCACTTCTCACCTGTATGAACGTGGACAGTTTTGGACAGTTTCTGCATCTATAAAATGGGGTGATTGTACCTACCTTACAAAGTTGTTTTGAATATTCAATGAGTCAATGTGAAGTTCTTAGAACAGTGCCTGGCATGCAGCTCTAATGCTCAATCAATTTTATTTTCCTTTGTGGCCTCTTTGAAATGCAGAAGCAAGTAACAGTATTCAAGCCTACAGTCAACTTTCAATTATTTTCCTTCCTACATCCATTAGATGAGTATCTGGCAATTTGGAATTGCCAAAGTGTTGCACAGCACCCTGTGCAAAGAAAAAGAAGTCTTTGATTATATGTTTGGTGATGTTGCGCTCACATGCTCTCTTCTAGGTCACTGGGCTGGTTATTGGAAGTCCCACAGTAAAGACATCACCCTCCTGAACCAGAACACACTTTTATATGTATTGGATAGATATAAATCAGAGAAAAAGTTAAACTACAGATCATTCCAGAATCCCAAATAGGCCATTTTTCAATAGCAGTTCAAATAGAGTCACGTACAACATTTATATTTGCAGATTAGATCCATTTTTTACTTTAAGGCATGTCTATTAACTGAATTAGTCTTTTTTTTTTTTGAGACAGAGTCTCACTCTGTTGCCCAGGCTAGAGTGAGTGCCATGGCGTCAGCCTAGCTCACAGCAACCTCTGACTCCTGGGCTCAAGCAATCCTGCTGCCTCAGCCTCCCGAGTAGCTGGGACTACAGGCATGTGCCACCGTGCCCGGCTAATTTTTTCTGTATACATTACTTGGCCAATTGATTTCTATTTATAGTAGAGACGGGGTCTCGCTCTTGCTCAGGCTGGTTTCAAACTCCTGACCTCGAGCAATCCGCCTGCCTCGGCCTCCCAGAGTGCTGGGATTGCAGGCGTGAGCCACCGCGCCCGGCCTGAATTAGTCATTTTTAACAATCAATATGTAATAAAGATTGCAGCAATTACTCAAATAATTAAACCAAAAGTAAAGTTTTTGCAATAATTACTGAAGCAATAGAGCTACCTTTTGTGAGCTTTAAGTCTTTCTTTTTCCTATATTTTAAAATGATGTAAAGACTCCTGAATCATAGCTTTTTAAAAATTTAATTCCGTAGTAGGAACAAAGGAGATTTTCAAATTAAATATTTTCTCTAACAACCCAAATTCCCAAAACTGGCTGGGTGTGGTGGTTATTGCCTGTAATCCTAGCATTCTAGGAGGCCAAGGTGGGAGGATGGCTTGAGGTCGGGAGTTTGAGACCAGCCTGGGCAAAAGTGACATTAGTTTATTAAAAAACACTCACGGCTGGGCACAGTGGCTCATGCCTGTAATCTTAGCACTCTGGGAGGTTGAGGCTGAGGGAATTAGAGATCAGCCTGAACAACAGTGAGAGCCAGTCTCTACTAAAAATAGACAAAATTAGCTGGGTGTGGTGTGCCACCACGCCCATAGTTGGAGCTACTCAGGAGGCTGAGGCAGGAGGATTGCTTGAGCCCAGGAGTTTGAGATGACTCCATGGCACTCTAGCCAGGGCAGTAGAGAGAGACTCTGTCTCAAAAAACAAAACAAAACAAAAGAAAGCAAAGAAACAAATTCCCCAAACCAAAATGTGTGATATAAATCCTAAGAATTCTACTTCACTATTAGACACAAGATTTTTTCACTGTGATGCTAGAAAAGACAAGTCTATATCAATTTCCTCCTGTTATTGCTGCTGGAGTAGAAGTACTGCAGAATCAGGAGCTCAGTCATATCTTTTCTCAAAGATAAAGGCGGTGTCTTATCTATCTTTGCATCTCCTGTCCAGCCTTGCCCCTGGCACTAAGCAAATGCTAAAAATATTTGTTGAATGTAAATCTCAGTCCTCCCAAACGGATGGTAAGGAAAAATTACTAGATAATGTTGGCATTTTAAGAGCTTACTCAGTTCTACAACTATTCTCTGAGAACAGCTATGGAATAATTCAATTATGCCAATTAAGTATGCCAATTTTATATTTCAAGATCCCTATCAAATAGACAGAAACAGCTTTAGAGTTAGTGTAACCATTACTTATAGGGAGATCTATACTTCTAAAGTGTTGGAAAATTGTTTTTGTGATGGGTTTGAACACTTTCCCTCTAATCTAATTTATATTATTATATTTGCTTTAAAGTATCTTTGAAAATAAAAAAAAAAAGGAACTTCAGAGATTGAATCTTCATAAGTCTGAATTTCTAAATTCTAGCAAATAATGAGCCTTTTAAAAATAGTTTAATGGGGCCAGGTGTGGTGGCTCACACCTGCAATCCTAGTACTCTGGGAGGCCAAGGAGGTGGGAGGATCGCTCAAGGTCAGGAGTTCAAGACCAGCCTGAGCAAGATCGAGACCCTCTCTCTACTAAAAATAGAAAAAAATTAATTGACCAACTAAAAATATATAGAAAAAATTAGCCAGGCATGGTGGCGCATGCCTGTAGTCCCAGCTACTCAGGAGGCTGAGGCAGAAGGATTGCTTGAGCCCAGGAGTTTGAGGTTGCTGTGAGCTAGGCTGACGCCATGGCACTCTAGCCCGGGCAACGGAGTGAGACTGTCTCAAAAAAAAAAGTTTAATGGGAGAAATGGAGTCTAGGAAAACATTCAAGAATGCCAGGTGCAGAAGATATGTTGTAATAAACTTCAGTAGTTCTATTTTGAAACTAGACTTTTCAAAACCTCCATGTATATAGTCCAACCAAATTACAACATTAGACACAAGGCCAAAAAACACATGTTTTCTCATTACTTGCCTTTGGGGCCACGCCTCCCTGTCTGCACATAACCCAGGGGTGATGGGGGGTGAATGATTAACTGCTGTTTATTTGTGCTAATGGAGAACAGTCACATAGACAATACCGAAAGATAGTTATTTATTTCATCAATTTCAGTACCTCTGCAAGCACCAGCCATTAAATAAAATTAAATGTGAATGTATCTAATGGTCTACCCTGGCCTTTGTTCTGTCTCAGACAGTTGTATGAGGATATGCTTTGTAAGACTGTAAAATTGTCTTTCATGCTGTCATTGTTAAAAAGGATATACTGTACTCCTAAATTTCTAGCTTTCATCAAAAATCCTTTAGGAACTTTTGGAAATTGTTAATGGATTTATCCAATTAATGGCAGAGTAGGATGAACTTTATACAGTGCCTGATGGAATAAGTGCTATTTTTATTTAATGAATGCTATTTTTATTTATTGAATTACCTGGATTTCACTAAGTGTGTCACCTTGGCCAACACATCTAACCTCTCTTGAGGCACTTTCCCCATTTGTGAAGTGAGAATTTGGACAAATGGTCTCTAAGACATCTTATTTCACAATTCTGGTCTTTTTTTTTTTTAATTTTTTAATGTTTTTAGAGACAGGATCTAGCTCTGTCACCCAGGATGGAGTGCCAGTGGCTCAATCATAGCTCACTGCAGCCTTGACCTCCTGGGTTCAAGTGATCCTCCCACCTCAGCCTCCTAAGTAGCTTGGGATTACAGGTGTGCACCACCATGCCCAGCTAATTGTTTTCTTTTTGTAGAGATGGGTTCTCCCTATGTGGCCCAGGTGGGTCTTGAATTCCTGACTTCAAGCGATCCTCTCACCTTGGCCTCTCAAAGTGCTAGGATTACAGGTGTGAGACACTGTGCCTGGACCACAATTCATTTTTAAAACTATGTCTTCCTATCCCACATCTGGGTGAAGCAATCCCTATTTCTTACACAGCAAGAAAATGACATAAAGCTTTTTGCCTCTACACATTTCTTTTGTAAGTTTCAAGGGTTGCTGCCTTAATTCTTGGTGTTTACGAATTTGATAAGCAAGTCCAAGTTCACCCAACCCACCAACACTCACCACGATTTTATAGATTTGGGTAATATTCTTTCTCAGTCTTGCCTTCCAGACTGAAAGGCCCACATTTCTAGTGGTCTGCCCTTCTCTTTATCACATTGGCTACTTCCCTGCCTTTCTTTCTTCAAGTCACCTTTTCACCTAAGTGCAATAGGCAAACTTTCCTTACATAGGCAAAGAAAGACACATCTTGTGTTTTGTTTCTTGTAATGCTTGATAAAATTTTATACTTAATTTCTAAAACCTGTCCCTAATAATAGCTACTTTTGATGGTGATCACACACTGGACGGGAAACTTCAGAGATCTCTTTCTGAGCTTAAGTAGTTCCTAGGAGACCATGATACTCGTAGTTTTAAGGAGCATTATCAAGTGTTTTGTATTATAGGATGCCCCACTCCTGGAATATTTCTGTTGTTTCTCATGATGACACTGAGGTTATGGGTTTTAGGAGGACCAGCTCAATGTAATTTACCTAAGAGGAATTTGATACCTATACATTTAAAACACATCTAGACTTCACATAACTGTTGCCACGGACATAAACTTATGTATCACTTTTAGTACTATGCTTCTTCTGTATGACTAGAGGCAGAAAAGAATATGATGATTTAAGAAAAGAAGGTTGGCTTAAAAAAAAAATCCTAAGAGGTAGATAACATTATAAAGACAACAAATCATAGTCATTTTGCTTTCACAAGTAAGCATGTTCTTTATGAATTAAAATTACTGACAGAGAGACAAAAATGCATAAATAATACATAGCTAGTTCAATTCCATATATCTTTAGAGATAATATTTGGGATTTATGTCAATAAATGTTACTCAATTATATTTATGTTTTCAGAGCATATTGTCTGTCAAATAAACAATAAATAAAGCACTGTGCAGGATTCTCTAGTCTGAGTCAAAAATAGCCTGTCTTAAATCTTTAGAAAATTTATAGTAGGCAAAGAATTCTCTCCTGAGCAGTGGTTCTCAGACTTTAGTGTGTATCAGAGTCACCCGAAGGGATTGTTCAAATGCAGATTCCTGGACACTGTCCCCAGCAGTTCTGATTTGCGGGGGGGTCTGAGGTGGGGCTTGAGTGTCCATTTCTACAAGCTCCCAGGTGATGCTGAGGCTGCTGGTCGGAGGCACACTATGAAAACCACCGCTTTAGAGTCAACCAGGAAACTATGCTTATGAAGTGCCTATGATGACTAAGGTGTTTGATATCCATTATCTTATTAACTAGTTAAGAAACTTATCAAATGAGCATTACTTCCCCCTTTTATAAATGGGGAATCTGGGGCTTGGAGAGACTGAGGAACTCACCTGAGGAGATAATGGGATTAAGCAGCAAAACTACCATTCAGATCTCCTTCCAATTCTAACACCCATGTTTTTCTAGCACAACATATTGCTTCTTGCTGATACCTAAAGATGAATACAGTGATTGGTGCAGATCAGCAGGGTGTTAACAAAAGGACAGGGATTCTTACTGAAAAATGGGCAAAAGTTCAGGGTCATGGAGAGGATTCACTTATTCAATTATTGAAATAATTAAAGGGGAAGTGAATTTACAGTATAACAAAACAGGAAGAATGTGTTTCATATGGTACTGAATATTCCTTAATTATTATTATTTTATTATTCTTTACAGAAAATACACATTTAAATAAGAGTCCTTAAAAGAATAATCTCGTTTAAATTTAAGTTTAAAGCATCACACTATTCTGAATGTCTGCCAGTGTACACTACATTACTAATCAATCACTTACTCTGAAATTGAAGTAACATGATGGTTTTCAACAAAATGCTCTGACAATTACTAAAATGTTTATCTTTTTTCACAAAATAAATCAAAAGCAATGACAATACACAAAAAAATAAGCAATTTAAGTTTTAACAAAAGTGGTACATTATACAGTAAATAGATTGCCAAAAATGAAGTTGCCAATAGTATAAATTTCTGTCACTTTGTTATATTGTATTTAGAAAAGGACACTGAGACACAAAATCATTGGACCGCAGACTTAAAATAGTTAAATGAGGTCTAAACTTCAGAATGACAAAAAACCCCCACCCGATTCTACATCTCTATCAAAACAAATATTTTATGTATGAAAGATTCTTCTTTTAAATATCTATCTATATACATATTGCCAGGTAGTATTGTTAATTAAACCCATAGTTATATTTATTTAAATAAGAATTAAATAAACTGCTCCAAATGCTGATTTTCATATCACAAAACATAAGTAATTTAAATCACAACTTCAGGGTGGTATATTGAATACATTGGTTTCTTAGCAACATTAACAAGCATATTTTTAAGAATATATTTTCATCTATAAGTCATGTAAAGCTTTATTAAATGGTAAACACTTTTAACAGTGCAGAAATATAAGATTCAAAAACAAATACATTCAGAAGATCTGCTGTTCAAATAATATTTTTTCAAAACCAGGTGGAGGAGTATGATAAAATTCACTGAACTGGCAATCCAAAATTGCACTATCATCAACTAAAGGAGAGAAAAAGAAAAATAAATTAGAAGCAAATACCTTAATTTGAATGAATACATAATTATCAAATAAGCTGTTTCCATAACACCATAATATTAATAGGCAAGAAGAATGAATACATCTGCTGTCCATGTTACAACACATGATCCTACTGGGTAAAAATAGCCACAATGAAAAACAAAATCTATTTGTGAAAAACATGAAAGAATACACATCAAAATGTTAATAATCGTCTCTAGATGGTGTGAATATGGGCACTTTTAATTTTTTATTCGTGTACCTGTATTTTCTCAATTTTTTCCAATTAAGATTTATTACTTTAAAAAATGTTTTATGTTGAAAAAAGTATAGATTCACAGAAAGTTGCAAAAATACTAGAGAGAGTCCTGCATACCCTTCATCCAGCTTGTCCCAGGGGTAACATCTTATGTAACTACAGTTCAACAACCAAACGGGGAAACTGACATTGGTATACTACTGTGAACTAGACAGCAGGCCTCATTCAGTTTCTACATGTTTTTACCAGTATTTTTACTTGAGACGAATGTGTATTTCCATACAAACACTTGTCACAAATGTTCATAGCAGCTTTATTTGTAATGGCCCCAAACTGGAAACAAGCCTAATATCCATCAACTGGTGAAGGGATAAAGCAAATTGTGATATATCCACACAACAAACTATACTACTCAGCAATAAAATGAATGAATTATTGATATATGCTACAACATGTATGAATCTTAAAATAATTAAGCTGAGTGAAAGAAGCCAGACCTTCCCCTGCCCCTATAAAAAAGAGTACAAACTGTATGATTCTGTTTATACAATACTTTAGAAAATATAAGCTAATCTGTAGTGATAGAAAGCAGATCAGTGGTTGCCTGGTTGGGGCTGGGGTGGGGAGAGATGAGTAGGAAGGATACATGAGGCAGAAAGAAACTTTTGGAGTGATGAATATGTTCATTACCTTGACCCTGGTGATGACAAAACAAAACATCATCACAAAGCAAAACAAGTAAATAATTAACAGTACTGTCAAGTAGTGATTACTCCCTGGGTAAGGAATGCAACTATGGAGGATGCTGCATCTGGGCTGCTGAAAATGTTCTATTTCTTCACCTAAGTGGTAATGATGTGGGTGTTCACTTTATAGCTATTTGTTAAACTTCACATATATGTTTAATGTGCATTTCTATGTGCTTTATATTTCATAATAAATGAAGAAGGAAATTCAAATACTGGATTTGACATTCATGCCAGTGATTTTAACAGGGTAGTTTCAATGAAGTGGTGGTAACAGCAACCAGACTGGGTTGCAGAACAAATGCATCGTAACTATAAAGGCAGAAGATATAGGTCATTCCACGAGAAATGTGGCCATACAGAGAAGGGTAAACATAGGACTAGTGAGGGATACAAGTCCAAGGAAGGGCTTTTTGGGATGAGAAAGACTCAAATGTTTATAAGCACTGAAGAGAGAGAGGTTGATGACATGAGAGAGAGATGAAATAACTGACAAAGTATGTTCCAGAGTTGGGGAGTTTGGAACCCAGACCACAGAGTGTTTTGAACACAAAGAGCACCATTTCTGCTGAGATGGAATGGAAAGAAGGCAAGATTTAAGTTAAAGGGAGGGAAGCTGGAGTTCACTAGTGATAGTCTATTTCCTGATAAAATTGAAGGCAAGGGCATCTGCGGAGAATGAGTAGGGAATTCGAGCAGCACAGAATGTGCAGAGATGTAAAAGAATTGTCAAAAAATTATTGAGAGCTTATATTACGCTGGAAGGCATAACTTTTTAACCACACTTATTCAGTGTGATACAGTTTTTTCTCTCATAGGTTGAATGTAATAACAGACAAAATGAATGACTAGATTGATTTAGGATCAAGGATGGAAGACAGAGGAAGGGAATTTAAGTTTTATTTTTATCTTTGATAGTATTAGGCTATTAAAATATTTGGTTTAATTGGACTGATTTATCACTTTTGATTTATGAAATATACTTTATATAATTTACTGTCTATAACTTTACTACATTAAAAACAACGCTGAATAAAAGAAACAATTTTGAATAATAATTTGCTACATTCACTTGTATAACTCAATCATTCTGCTGATATTTATTTCACTTCTTAGGCTAAATTATTTCAAACACCAAGCTAAATTTCCATTTATTTAAGTAAATAAAAGAATTGCTTGTAGGCTTACCCAATATGTAAAAACAATAACTTCGACTGAATTTAAAAACACACTTTTACATGCAAAGATACAGAAGGTAAAATCACTAAAAAGTATTAATAATTATAGGAGAAAATAAGACTAAAGAAAACCTTAACTAAAAGTAAATCACAAGTTTTGGTTATTATCATATTTTTAAATAGGATAACATTTATATTTTTTATTGTATACTTTTATATTTGCTATTATATACTTCTCTGACATCCCAGTCTGTCATCACTAATATTGTTACATTTATAGTAAGTTACTACAAAAGAAGTTAATAGTTTTCATTATGACCCAAATTTAAGAACTTAATGTAATTAAATGAGAAAATATTTTTAGACTTATTAAAACTATAGGTGGAAAAATAATACACCTATTGACAAAGTTAATAACTTAAAAAATAAAGCAGAATAGTGACAAAGGCACTGTGGTTATTTTTTTTTTTTTTAAAAGAGAAAGGCCTTACCTAGTAGAGATACACATAAAATATTTATGAATAAAATGATATAATATCTGGCATTTGCTTCAAAATAATCATAGGCAGGGAGAGGTGACCAGAGCACTTGGGAGGTAAACCAAACCCAACTGGCTATAATTGAAGCTGGGTGATGGGTACACAAAGGCTCATTATACTATTCTCTTTACTTCTGTACATGTTTGAAATTTGCTATAAGTAACTCAATTCTCAGAGGGACACACTTGTGCAGAAACGATTGCATTTATACGTATATGCTATCAAAAGCAAAACAGTCGATATGAAACTATTCTAAGTCACAATTTCTCTTAGAATAGCTTTAACATTTAGGGAATTTTATAAAGGTAAATTAATACCCAAGCTACATAAGATTCCCATCCCTAGTTCCAAAATATTCTTTATAATTACATTTCCTGGGCATCTAAACCTTCCTGGTAAGTGGCAGAAAAAGCTTTGTAAATTCACTAAAGCTTTTTGAAACTTTCTACAATATAAGACTACATGATGAAAAAAGGAGGATGGTTATTACCTATTTAACTATTATCATTTTATTTAGCAAGTTTTTTTAAAAAATACACGGGGAATAAAAGCTATCCGTAATTCTGCCAAGTGGGATTGTAATATCCTACTGAGCACATTCCATATAAAAAGGTCCTTATTAACAACTTGTCCAGACTTTTGATTGATTGCTATAAAATTAACATAAATGCCAAACAAAAGTTAACATATATCTAAAATTATATTAGAAATATTTTAGCTTACCATAAACAACTGGATACACTGTCCCTCGTATACCTGATGCTGGACAATGCATGTTTTTTCCATTCAAATATACATTTAATTCTACATGGTCATATGTAATACCCTATGAAGGAAAATATAAATATTCTATAAAAAGAATAGTCAGAAAACACTGATTTGGAAGTATGGAAACACAAAAAACAAGGCATATGGTCACAATAATTTTCATTAAGGTTTTACAATTTGGTAGAATTCTGCTTGAACTGAGCTAAAAAAAATTAGTAGTGATTATTAAAGGGAAAAAAGTCAGGTAAAATCCCAAGAGTCCACATTAGAGGTAAACCAAAGCCAACAGTTTAAATCCTAGTATATATGGATAATCTGGATTTTTATATTTTAAGTATTAAGATGATACAAGTACTGCATAATATGAACGGAGAGACCTTCTAAACTCACACAGAAAACACTGTTCTCTCTATACAGATTTTGCTCATAAGGGGGGAAAACAATGAGGTTTTCACCATTAGGGCCTTACTACCTGTCACTGCTTTCAAATTATGAAGAAATGTCTTTATCCACCTCATTTCCCAGAAGAAATCATACATTTCCCTCTTTACCCTGGTTTCAAATATGCCCAGTATATTACCAAGTTAAAGCTGATGTTTACAACTGAATATAATTGGTAGTTAGTGTCAAGTTAAAAAACAAAAGTTACAGCTCAAAAGATTAAAAAAAGCATTGGTGCCAAAGACAATGGCTCACGCCTATAATCCTAGCACCCTGGGAGGCCGAGGCGGGGTGGCAGGTGTGGAATCTTTTGAGGCCAGAAATTCAAGACCAGCCTGAGTAAGAGTGAGACCCTTCAAAAATTAGCCAGCGTGGTGGCACGTGCCTGTAGTTCTAGCCACTCAGGAGGCTGACAATCACTTTAGCCCAGGAGTTTGAGGTTGCAGTGAGGTAGGATGACTCCACTGCACTCTAGCCCAGGAGACAGAGTAAGGTCCTATCTCAAAAAAAAAAAAAAGAAAGGTAATGATACCCTAAAATCCTATATGTTCTATGACTTTATCAATAATTGTCTGCACACTTAGTGAACAGATTCTGAAATTAGACTGCCCAAACTATAATCTTATACTCTTCCCATATAAGGAGTTACTTAACTTCTCCCAATCTGTAAAATAGGGATAATAATACTACCTATTTCATAGGATCCTTATGAGCACCAAACAATTTAATCCCTTCTAGGCACTTAGAACAGTGGCTGGCCTGTAATAAATGCTATAGAAGTATTTGCTATTATTATTACTAAATAGAATATTTATAAAATTTCTCTAAAATAAAACTGAAAAATACATTTTTCAGAATGAAATTTGTACTTTTCAAAACTGTATATAAAAGGAAAAAATTAGCATAAACCGTTTCATGTATGCCTTTTAGTTCTGTAGTAGACCACACTGGTACTGTATGATTACTGTATGAATATAATCATGTAATCATTTGGTTAGATGTTAAGAGTCTATTTTTCTTGATTTCTCCTCAGAGAATGGTACATGAATGAAATTCTAAACACGTGAGAATGTTTTTCCTGTCTTATAATCCATTCTATTTTTCCTATGTCACTGTCAGCAATTTGACAAGATTTGTTCTCAAGTGTTTGAGCTAGGAAGATAAAAGTTTATATGGCAGAGTAACATTTTACTTTTATTGACTCTGTATATTTATTTCATATGTTTAGCTCTCCTTTTATCAGAATGAGCATGAAAACTCAAAGTCTAATTTGATAATGCTGACTAAAAAATAGCATTCTTAAATCTGTCAAATTGTGATAACTGTCATTGCAAGGAATGAGATAGGAAGGCAAGAATAACCCCCAGTAGAAGTTCAGTACATGAACAAAGAAAAACACTTGTTATTGATTATCCTTTCTTGTGCTTGAACTTCATCTTTTAGTGTAAACAGGTTGATAGCATCAACTTGACTTTCAGATTCTTTTTCAAGAAATAACCACTTTATTGGAATGTTCCATATTATGGACATCTGGCAATGAGCTACCAATATAGAACCAACTATTCAAAAAGAAGAACAGGGGAAATAGATTTTAAAAATGGTTTATGTCTTTTACCTACTTTTTTTCTTTAGTCAATTTGGGAAAAAAAACCTTCTAACAATTAAAAATGTGCTGTTCTTCATATTTTTAAAATTGCAGAAAAAAATCAGACCATAATTAAAAATCTTAATTTCCACACCTTTCTTCATTCTTTCTAAAATACTATACCTTTCTTTAATTCATTAACCTGGATTTATCTTGTCTGGGTCATCTTATTATTAGAAACTTTCCCTTATCTTTCACAGATTCCTTTCAACTTGATACCGAGCCAGGAACCAAAGGTTCTGTGTACAAGGGCACCTGGCTCTAGAAGACTCAAGGATCCTGTTCTCAATCAATAGCTAACAGCATTAACTCAGTGGATAGGGTTTTCAATAACACAGCGTGAAAGGAAGTGTTTGGAAAAGACAGATGGGATCTTTGGATTACATTTTCAACATGGTGGCTTTGATAAAAAGTTAAATATAGCTGGTTGGGAGTAAAAACAGAAAAGTCTTAAGAACATGTAACTTTTAACATATTAATTCTGAACTACCCTCTGCTTTCTAAAAAAAAACTTTTCTATAATCCTTCTTTAGGATTTTGAGTCTTGTTCTTTGAAGAGTTCTGAAAGTAAAAGAAGTTTGATTAGATTAAGTTTAATTTTTTTTTTTTTTTTTGAGACAGAGTCTCACTTTATTGCCCAGGCTAGAGTGAGTGCCATGGCGTCAGCCTAGCTCACAGCAACCTCAAACTCCTGGGCTCAAGCAATCCTGCTGCCTCAGCCTCCCAAGTAGCTGGGACTACAGGCATGTGCCACCATGCCCGGCTAATTTTTTCTATATATATTAGTTGGCCAATTAATTTCTTTCTATTTATAGTAGAGATGGGGTCTCGCTCTTGCTCAGGCTGGTCACGAACTCCTGAGCTCAAACGATCTGCCCACCTCGGCCTCCCAGAGAGCTAGGATTACAGGTGTGAGCCACCGCGCCCAGCCTAGATTAAGTTTAATGAAGACCAAGACTTCTGATAAAATGCTGTAATTCTCTAACAGAAGTTCATAACAAATTAAGTGATAAATGTGAAAATTTTCTCTGAAGAGATATCTAGTTTCAAAAATACCTAACATTTTCTCTTATAAGGGTCAGCAAACTTCCAAAATTGTGGGCCAAAGTGTCTCTAATGTGTGAGAAGCAGTTCTAAAAAGGAGAGGGCACTTAAGTAAGGCTGCAACATCTAGTCTGTCTGGAACACACAACAACTTCATTAGACACATCACAGTGCTCTGGAATTCAAACCACAAACTCCACAAACTCATATAGGCAAAGGCGTATATGTTAAAAGCTGTTCAAGTGTAACAGTTTACAGTGGAAAGCAACTCCACCAGAGAACTCACCACCACGTCTCCCTCCTGTGGAAGGCTGTTTGCTGGCAGCCTGTTTTTCTCTTCATTGTTGTGGTACAGGGCTCCATCATTTCTCATCACCAGACTGTGCACATCTCGGCCAAGAGGAATCTGATTCAAGTTAACTTTCTGAGTTGCAACACCAATCCCCCAGATTCCTAAAAATATAATAGTTTAAATGCCCCCAAAATCTGAAGAATGAAACTATAAATGGAGTTATTTTAAAAGTACGTGTAAATTTTTTAAAAAGTGCTGTATTATCACTTAACTGTTTTCTATTAATGTTCTTTAAAAATCTTCTTTTAAAAGTAGTTTGCAAACTATACTATGTTCTTTATGGATGTAGTACAGTCTAGATGATAAGAGAGTAGGCCCTGGAATTGTGTTGCCAAGGATTAAATCCTGATTTAGCTATGTCATTTTGGGCAAATTACTTAATCCCTCTCTGTTCTCTCGTTTGTGAACTGAGATTCTAACAGTACTCACCTCAAGGGTTATAAAAATGTATGATGAGATAATCCATGTAAAGCACTTGGAACAGTATGAATATTCCAAAAAATGGGTAAGTAAAGCGTACAGTAAGTGTTCAAAAAATGCTAGCTATCATCATCAATAGTCTCTAAAAAAGACCTTTTCAAAATCTACACATTGAATTTAAATGGCCTGGAGTTCTATTTCAAGCTCTATCTCCTAGAAGTGGGAAAATATTGTCTTCAGTTTTTGCATCTATAACAAATATAGCAAATATATGCCATGAACAGTATCATGGAGAACAGAAAATTAATGATAAAGCATAAATCGTTTTCTAACCCAATGTCTAAATTGGCGAGTTTAAAACCTTTTGGTTTCTCAAAACTGAGGCAGGGCTACAAAAAACAAAATAAAAAATTAAAACCTTTTGGTCTAAGCTGACTTATGCAGCAAGCAGCTTTCCTCTTAACCCGCCAAACAGAAAACCTAAAGCTCTGGATTTTGTCTCAAACTGTTACCTTTGCACTTTTTATCAAAATCAGGAGAAATTCTATAAATGGAAGGTTTGAAGACCATGTTGTCAATCAATTAATTTTTTTAGATTGAGTGAGACCATTAGAAAGTTGTGTGTTTGGACTCCACTCCCTTGGCTTCCTAAATAATTTGGCCATGTACTTTTATCCTTCAAAGTGGGAAAACTGTGAGAGTTATAGAAGGAGAGTGATAGGGGGTGAATTAGGATACTAATTTCACAGAACAACACTTACAAACAGGGTTCTACAGTCTCCTTACTCCTAAAGATTGTGAATGAACAATTGCCTCAAACTTTCATTGCAGGATCAATGCTACAGACTCCAACAATCCATTTATTCTAGGGATATCACTGAGGACAGTATCTGTCACAGAAGATCCACATAAAAATTTGTATTAGATTTAAAGCTAAAGAAAATATTTGCTTCTCTTAAGAGAAAAATATGTTATACTTGAGAATTAATCATAGTAACCACGGACATTTTGCAGCCAGTGGGCTAATTTATAATGTAATGGGGGAAAGATTCAGATTTATTCCACACACTTAAAAAAATCAGTGCTTAACACTAATTTAGAAAATAAGCCTCAGAGGGATGTTTTATATCATTCAAGGCTAGTCGAGTAACAGGATTCATTTACACTCTTTTTCTTATGTATACCCATAGTACTCATGTAGTATTTTACTGGAAGTTTCTGTATAACACACCTTTTATTGAAAAAATTTCCCCGTATATAACACTGATACAAGTTAACTAACCTATTATAATAATCATGTAGAATTGCTATACAATTCAAGAAACTCCATAAAGTTTTAAAATAGAAATATAGACTTTAGACTTCTATTTCAATTCTGAATCTGAAGATTGCTTCAAGACACTGAATTAGGGTATCTTAACAAGAGCTAAGAGAAAAACTGAGGATCAAAAGATTGATTTTATCCTAAGATCAAGAGCCAGAGTATATGCTGTTTATATGCTTGACCTTATATGCCTGACTAAGAAAGATAGTGCATCTAGAATCCATTAAAAATGCTAGTCCCTTACATTTATCCAGCATGTCTTTATACATGTAGCTCCTGTAAGGCATAAAGGGCAGCTCTTTACTACTCAATTTATAAATGAGAAAACTGAACCTAAGTTAACTAAATTAACTAATTTAACCAGGATTGCACAATAAGAGGTGGAAGACCTAGGACCTAGGTCTTCTAGCTTTTTTATTTCCCTCCTGAATCATTTTTATATATTAAAATTACTCTTAATATTTAGAACAATTAGGACCTTTTATTGTAAAGTATCATTATACCAACCTGTGGACTGGATTTTGAATTCAAAGTAGCTTTTGTTTTGATGTAAAGGTGCACTGGCTAAACAACCTCCTGTTCCACATATTCTTCTTCCATTTTTTACAATGACAACATCTGTTCCTAAATAAAAAATGCAAATACTATGTAAAGTTTTGTATTTTCATATCTAAAAATCAGGGTTAATTTGTTCACTTCTAACTCTTAGTTCACAAAAAATAGGGATTCTATAATTTCAGATATTATTTGTTCTGCAGAGTGGCTCACGCCTATAACCACAGTACTTTGGGAAGCCCAGGTAGGAGGATCACTTAAGCCCAGAAGTTTGAGACTAGCCTGGGGAACATGGTGAGACCCCTATCTCTACAAAAAACAGAAAAATTAGATGGGCGTGGTGGTGTGCACCTGTAGTCCAAGCTAGTTGGGAGGCTAAGGCAGGAAAATCCCTTGAGTTCAGGAGTTTGAGGCTGCAGTGAGCTATGTTTATGCCACTGTACTCCAGCCTGGGCTACAGAGCAAGATCCTGACTCAATAAATAAATAAACAAATAAAAATTTTAAAAATTTTAATTCACTATTTTCTCCTGAGAGAACATTTATATATACCATTTGTTTGTAGCTATAAGTCTTATTTAACGAAGCAGTTTCAAATAAACTGTGAATAGGTGAATTATACTGAACATTTAAAACACTTTTAAAGTAGAAACAGACTAACTCTTTAAGTTTTAGCCAATAAACCAATTTGATGATTTCATAAATCTCTTAATTTAAAGCAAAACTATAAACACTTAAAAGGAACTGTAGTAAATTAGTACAATTTTCAGTTCTATATAAATGAATTAAAACAGTCTACTAACAACCAGCTGAACATCTATTAAATACAAGGTACTATACTAGTGCATTAGTTGTGTAAGAACTGAAGAGTACATAAAATATAGAAAGGAATATACACCCATGTTGAAAGACCTGACACTGAAAAATGCTAATTTAAGGATCTTAAAATGTTTATTAAGATAGCTACTTCAATCACATTGCAAATATGCAAACAAGGTTTTAACATCCTCAAAGGTACTTTATTCTCATAGAAAATTTTAGTTTTAGCTCAAACAATATTTACAGATGAGAGTGAGAAAAACATCGTTTCTTAATATATGACCCCAGTACCAATTTGTTTCCAAATATTGATTTAGGAAAGCATGTATATCAGAAAATATGAAGAACATAATTCTAACATGTAAGAAATAGCCCATAACACTAAGGCATGTGACTCCCCAGACCTGTGGCCAATATTACCACTTCACTGGTAATAAGTGTACAAGCAAAGCAGATCTGAATATTAGAACTAAATGGGACTCCTCTAGAGGGCCTTTAATAAAATGAGGGCATAGTAAGAAAAGGTTGAATTCATATTTAAACAAAAAATTATTTAGAACAAATACGTAAGAGTAATGTAAAATTTTTAGATTCTATCACAATTATAAAGTGGTTGATTTAAGAGAAATGCTCTCTTTTAAATAAGGTAAAACTAAGATCCTATTGTGTGATTATTAAAAATTATATGAAATTAAAAATCATATGATTCATTAGCACCCACTTTTTTTCTAAATACAAATGTGAAACCTCAAATTCTGGGAAAGTACCTTTATAAATAATTTGCATCTGGCTGCCCTATGCTCCTCTAGTAGTTTCAACTGGAGAGCACCCTCCTTGATGGCAAAGACCACGCAGTGTTTGGCATCTAGCAGATGCTCATCAAATAACTGATAAATGAATGAGTGAATATGTTGTGCTAAACACTTTGTAGTGGAAATGTAGTATGTGTTTGCCCTTTTCTTTTTTTTTTGAGACAGAGTCTCACTTTGTTGCCCAGGCTAGAGTGAGTGCCATGGCGTCAGCCTAGCTCACAGCAACCTCAAACTCCTGGGCTCAAGCAATCCTGCTGCCTCAGCCTCCCAAGTAGCTGGGACTACAGGCATGTGCCACCATGCCCGGCTCATTTTTTCTATATATATTAGTTGGCCAATTAATTTCTTTCCGTTTATAGTAGAGATGGGGTCTCGCTCTTGCTCAGGCTGGTCTCGAACTCCTGAGCTCAAACGATCCGCTCACCTCGGCCTCCCAGAGAGCTAGGATTACAGGCGTGAGCCACCGCGGCCAGCCGTGTTTGCCCTTTTCTAACAGACTTCCCTCTGGAGATCAAAACAGTTCCAAGGTAATTGACTCAACCCCCTCTTGCCTTATGGGTACAGCATTCGATCTACCTTAAGTCAGTCAGTGTACTCCACATTTCTTGGCCACAGTGATTGAGTCAAGAATGGTTACATGACCCAACCAACTACAATAAAGGATCTCAGGACTTTTGCAGAGAACAGTGGGATAAAGATACTTTCTCATTCTTGATGTACCTGCATTAGGAAGCCTACAGCCCAGGAAGCTGCTACATGTGACCATGGACACCAACCTTTAGGAATAAGAAGGCAAAGGAAATAAATGAAAAGAAACCAAGTTCTTGGCAGCAGTGAGTCTTTCCTGAAGGCACTGCTTCCTTTGTACTTTTCCTTTATTGCTTAAACAATTCTGAGTTGCAGTTTTTACTACTGACAACTGAAAGCATCCTAAGTGAAACATACTTCCAAGAATTATGCAAATAAATGGTATTTTTTTCTTAATTGGCAATGCTCTATGGTCCCCCATACATATTAAAAACTGTAATAACAAGCTTGTATAGTAGATAACTTATTTTATTTTACCTAATTTTTTTTTTGAGACAGAGTCTCACTTTGTTGCCCAGGCTAGAGTGAGTGCTGTGGCATCAGCCTAGCTCACAGCAACCTCAAACTCTCCGGCTCCAGCGATCCTACTGCCTCAGCTTCCCGAGTAGCTGGGACTACAGGCATGTGCCACCATGCCCGGATAATTTTTTTTCTATATATATTAGTTGGCCAATTAATTTCTTTCTATTTATAGTAGAGACAGAGTCTCGCTCTTGCTCAGGCTGGTTTTGAACTCCTGACCTCAAGCAATCCGCCCACCTGGGCCTCCCAGAGTGCTAGGTAACAGGCGTGAGCCACGCACCCGGCCTATAGTAGATAACTTATATCTTAGATATCATGCTAAGGTGCTAAGTTAATGGAAATAGCAAAAGACTCTAAATACAATACAGTCTGCTCTTTAAGCTGGAACCACAGAAACAAATCTGAAAATGGTATATATTCTTTTACTTCAACATCATTTCTAGTCTCCAAAGCATTCTGTTAGGTATTGAGTTTTATATAATAAAATGAATATATTCAGAGAACATTCTGGGGTATTTGTGAATCATTAGGGAATCACTTTAAGCTTATTTCATTTTTATTTATTAAGTATATCTGTATTTAGATCTACATGATTTGTATAGTTTTATTAGTCATTGGTATGACTTAGAAAGTGAAGGCAAATTTGAGTACAGCCAGAATACCTTATAAACATAGTCACAGTGTATGTTTTAAGAAACATTAGAAATTTCCAAATGAGTGGCATCCCTTTGAAAATAGCTACCATGGAAGTCATTTGTATCTAAAAAGTCAATTCAATATGGCATCAATGAAGATATTTACAAAAACTATGTGGCAGAAAATTCCAAAATAGGAAATCCAAAATGGTTTTAAGTAATGCAACATCACCAGAATAAGTGACAACCCTGAAAGAGATATCATTTGGATATGAAATATATAATTTTCTTTTTTTTAAAAAAATCATTCTTTAGGTTATCTAATATAACCTTTTACATATCCAAATACATATGCTTCTCATACATTCATGTTAAGATCAATTCATGCTTGAAACATGCTCTCCTAGCTCAATAATCTTTTCCTCTCATTTTATTCAGGTGCTCGCTTCAGGTTCTTCTGTGATTGAAGAATTTTAATTTACTAGAAACGGGTTGGCCAGGCGCGGTGGCTCACGCCTGTAATCCTAGCACTCTGGGAGGCCAAGGCGGGTGGACTGCTTGAGGTCAGGAGTTCAAAACCAGCCTGAGTGGGAGGAAGACCCCTGTCTCTACTATAAATAGAAAGAAATTAATTGGCCAACTAATAATATATATAGAAAAAATTAGCCAGGCATGGTGGCACATGCCTGTAGTCCCAGCTACTTGGGAGGCTGAGGCAGCAGGATTGCTTGAGCCCAGGAGTTTAATTAAGGTTGCTGTGAGCTAGGCTGACGCCACGGCACTCACTCTAGCCTGGGCAACAAAGTGAGACTCTGTCTCAAAAAAAAAAAGAAACGGGTTAAGAATAAAAATTTCATGCAGGTAAAAAATTTGGAGATGACATTAATCTGCTTCATCCAGTTAGTAGCTGAAAGTTACTGGACAGCTTTGGAAAAAGAAAAATATAGTGGAATGAGTACGACTGACTGTTCTTTCTTCCTAGAGAAAACAGGCCAGAGAAAAGGAATGCTTTAAAGAGCAGACTGCAGTAATTCAAGAATCTGGCAGTAGAGACAGGAAGAAGAGCTAAAGCTGATATGCTCCAGGAGCTAGGGACCATTGTCCGGTAGTGTATTTTCAGACCTTACAACAATGCTTGCCACCTGCTATTAATAGTTGCTTAATATCAGTTCAGTGAATGAATAAATGAAATGGAAACATTTTCTGAGGGAAATTCCAGGATTGGAACGTCCACTGTCTATGATGATGGATAAGAAATAATTTAAATATATGTATTTATTTAATTATTAAGGTTCTATACTACTCTTGGGAGATCTAAGAATTAAAAGTAAATACCCACGCACAAGGTGGTAAATAATTATCACATTTAGTATGTGCTATAGAAATATAGCAATATAATATAATGGGCAGAGTGTTTTCAGAATTACAAAGAATCTGGGTGGGAGAGGGTTTTGCTATAAATATTAAGAATTGCCTTTGTTATTTCAATACACTGTCTTTGAGACAATGAAAGATGTGGGAAACATCAAAAGTGCAGAGAAGTATAGTTAGAATAAAATAATCCACAAAAGACAGTACTCTAGCTGAAATAATTAGGAAATCTCTCCTAGAGCCATATTCCAGAAGCATGGAACTATACAGGAAAAATATAACAGAAATAAGATGGTGAAAGAGGATATGGAGAAAGAGGAAGAATGTTAGGTAAGTTATGTGGCCACTTGGAATTGGAAGGAAAAAACACAGATGCAGAGGAGCAAAGTGCTATTTTATTTTGCAATAGCCTGACTACTGGGAAGAGGCCAGTCAGATAAAATTACAGCACAATGACTAAGGAAGAGTAGGGCAATGGGAGGTTTTAGTTGAAATGACACGTTCTGACCTGAGGTTCGACTTCAGGCTTCTGCAGTCTGACTTGTTTTGGTTTTAAGAGGTGGGAGGAAAATTACCTCCAATAAAACAAGCTTCAACCTATAAATGACGGGGCTAAAGAGGAACAACCGACTGTCAGGGCAGAAGGGGCAAGACCAGAAAATGTGTAGGTTTTGATTGGAGCGCGACAGGAGGGCACTGTGGGAGGGTCACCACAGCACTCCCCGCTCCCCTCGCCTGGGAACATTTAACCTCTCAGGAGGAGGCAGCGGGGAGATTCCAGTGAGAAGGAGGTCAACACACCCACTGATGACAAGCACAGACAGGGCTGCGCAGCCTTGAACGCAGAACCCAGCCCAGGTGGAGTCGGCCGGCGTCCGGAGCGATCCGCGAGACCAAATGGTGTCCGGGGCACCGTGGCCGGCGGGGGCGGGGCCAGGAGAGCCTGGCGGCGTGTGGTCCTTCCGACCCCCGCAGGGCCCCCAGCCCGCCGCGCCCAGCCCGGGTGGGCCGTTGGGTCTGGGGAAGGGAAGGCCCTTACCCATGTGCTGCGTGTCCAGCTGCACGGCCGGCATCTCCTTCAGAGGGATGTGGCCGGTCCCGCCGTCTCTGCAGCACCGCAGGCAGCACAACACCGAGGCGGCCATCGCGCAGGGACCACTGACTCCGCTGCTGCCACCGCCGCCGTCCCTAGACCGCGGCGACACTGCCCCCCACCGCTCGCTCCGCCTCCCGCCCCCGCCCGAACACTGGAAGTGTCAGTGTGGAGCTCGGAGGCCAGTACAGCGACGTCCCAGGCCGGGAGGGCGCAGCGCAGGCTAAGGAGACGCCGGCTTGGGAGGAAGATGCGGAGGATCGGCGGGCGGGGCGAGCGGCGGGGCGGGGCTAGGGAGGGGGTGGGACTAGTGGCGTGACGGGGGCGTGACGGGGGCGTGGCGGGCGGGAGACGGCGTGCGCCTGCGCGCCAGGTCGTTGGCCTCGCGCTCGCTCCCAACGCCGACAGGTGAGTGCGACTGTCTGTCCCTGTGCACTCTCAGGGATTCTCAAAAGCTGTTTTTAAAACTGCGCCCCCAACGTTATTTTTCGAGACAGATTGACAGCAGATTAGTTTGGGGAAAAGGAAATATAAAAACGACCCCCGAGGTTTCTCTCCGCGCGCCCAGGCTGAGCAAGCTTTGCCTCCACAGAGAGCCTGTGTCTTCCCACTGTGGCTGGTTTCCGGAGAATTTCCTCACATCCTTGATAGACGCACACGGGCCCCGAGAGTAATGCCTGTTAGTGCTCGCACTGGGGTTGTGCATCTGGGACTCGCGTGGACCCTGCTGCACTTTAGGTCCAGAGACGCTCATTGTCTGGCCCTTGGTGCTTCGCGGTCCGGGGCGGGCAGGGGCCGCCCTGGGAGGGGACCAAGGACGCGGGGCGGGAGGCGATTCTTGACTGGCCTCTTTCAGGCTCACTCTGTCTGGTGCACTGAGGATTCCGAGGAGTGTGAAGGGAACTCCGGAGGCTGCAGGAAGGCTGTCAGGTTCCTGAGGGAAGTCCTAGGTTCCTACCTTCCACTTCTTCCTGCTGCCACATAGAAGCCCACGTAGGAGGTGGTCACCTGTCATCTCCTTCCCCGCTTAGATCATCCTTCCGTGGAAGATTTGTATATTTTCAGATGTAAGTGAAAGATACCACTTGGTGTGCGGAGATGGTCTGGAATGACCTCTAGAATTAACCCGGCTCAAGCCTCTGTTTCCAGATCAGTTACCATCCTGATGGCTTCTCCCGGATTCATCAAGTCCTGAGAAACCGGACATAAAATGCCCACTGCTTAAGTAATGGGTTCCCATACATAACTTTCTAGTGACCTGAGTACAAATATCCTTGATTCCTATCCATAGAATGAGGGAAAATTTTGAGGCTCCTGGGTCTCTTTGCTGTCTATACAAATGGTGTTTTCATTGCAATACTAAGGAAAATCTCCCCTTTTTGTACTTTGAGATTTATTTACCACAGAGTTAATAACCAAGGTGATTATTAAACTGATTGAGGGTTGACTTCCCTCCGCCACTCCCTATAAGGTACTTTCTTGGTAATCATTTTACACATGAAACACATGAAATATTCTTTTACTGAAAACTTTGACCATTATTCTGGAAATTTAGTATTCCGGTATCCCCCCCACAATCACCCCCCATGGGAGGGGGAGTAGTTGAATAGAATGCTGGAGAGACAAAATTTTTCTGCTTTTCACATATATATCTAATTGAATTCTTACAAGGTCAATATTGTCCCCATTTTATAGATGAATAAATAGGTATAGAGGGATTAAATAACTTCTGCAGTTTCCAATGAGTGGGAATACACAAAGTAGAATTCAAAGCTCACCAGTCTGACTCTTAAGCCTGTATTTGCTCCACCAAATCATGCTGTCTCTCAAATTCTGAAATTCTAACTCTTGTAATTAATGCTAGAATCCTCTTAAACGTGCTCTCAGTTCAAAATGCAGATTTGCACTTAATTTTTGTATATATCATTTTTATATCAATATATATTTATTTTTTATTTTTTAATTTTTGTATATATCATTAATCTTCACATTGGCTGTAAGCTGCCATAACTCATGTATAGATAATGAAATTATAAGGTAAAATTTTTTGTTCAGAAGTACTATTAAAACAAGTACATGTTTCAGGTTTCAGTGTGAAAATGTTGGTTTTCAGCATGCACATGGCCAAAGAATAACCACATGCACCAAAGTTAGGTAAGCACGAAAACAAGGTTTATTGAGGAGAGAGATAGGATTATAGGGCAAGAGCAAGATATAGGTTTACAGAGCATGATACATACACCACAGATGGTGACTGGACCCATTGTGGCAGTAAAGAGAGAGTAAAAGGAAGGGTGCAAAAAGAGCCTGATTGTGGTCTGTGTCTTGTTTTATAGTGCTGGGATTGGGACCTCTCGTGGCTCAGATATCACCATGGAACCACTTTGGACAGTTGGGAGATTACTATACATGTGGTTGTTCTAGGTTAATTTCCAGACTCTATGGTACCTATGCTGCTTGGCCCAGGGCTAGAGTGTCCTCTGCATTCTTTTGCAGCTGGCATGCTAAGTTATGGTTGGCAGATTTGTAGGGTATTCCCTCCTCCCCAGGTATGGCAGTCGCTTGGGAGATTAGGGAGGGGCAGGACCAAGATGGGGGCCACAGCACCCACTTTAATTCCTAGGAGACCCAGAATCCCTTGCTATCTACATAACATGCATTAAATATGTAATAAACATTTAGGCCATTCAAGTCAGTCACATCTTCAGTGAAAAGCCAGACTCTTAGATGGCTGTGAATTGGCCATTACTATAGAGAGGCAGAAGGGCCCTGGTCTTTCCTGGTTGGAAAAGTAATTGCTGGGGCACTGCCCAATGTATTTTGCCCTCATTGTAGCAACTTGAGTCTGCGGAGCAGAATGAAGCAAGCAAAACCTGTTAGCCCCTGAAACAGACTTCCCTGTCTTGGTAGATGAATACCATCCTTGAGCTCACCGGCTTTTCTTTCTGATACCTGGGATTCTATTATCCACTCATTGCTTTCAAAGGAATTATCCTTTGTTTTTGAAAAGCACAATGTTAACGATATTTTTACAGTGTTTCACAGCTATCACTTTAAATAACAATCACAAAGCCTACAAAAAGTTTCTCAAGGTAGCTTATCTAAGTCAAAAGCAATAACAAAGAATGACTACTTGAAAAAAACCAAGTCTGTCTGCTTCCATGACATGCCAGGAACTTGAGAACTGATAGGACAATAATGTAAAGCTTGTGTTTCAGAGTTGATTTTAACATTATGCTTAGGGTTCCTTTAATGGTTTTTACGCCAGCCAGACATCTCCTTTTAGTGAGTTTCTCACTCTATACTGGGTCTTACAAAAATGATTTATTTCTTAAATATTCATTAATCAGTTATTAAGCCAAACATTTTTTTTGGATGAATGCAAACCACATTTTCTATCTTTCAAAAATCAAAAACATTAAAAAAATCCATAATTCTGAAAACTGACATATTTCTGAAGCCTTGATCTATTCATTATTATAATTTTGAGTGATAGTAACTGACATTTATGTAATGCTTACTATTTCCAGGCACTGTTCTAAGCGTTTGCTTATTTGTTTGTTTTTGAGACAAAGTCTCACTCTGTCCCCAGGCTAGAGCGCTGTGGCATCCAGCCTAGCTCATAGCAACCTCTAACTCTGGGCTGAAGCAATCCTCCTGCCTCAGCATCCCAAGAAACTTTTCTATTTTAGTAGAGATGGGCTGTCACTGTTGGTCAGGCTGGTCTCTAACCTGTGAGCTCAGGTGATCCTCCTGCCTTGGTCTCCCAGAGTGCTAAGATTACAGGCATGAGCCACTGTACCCAGCCTTAAGTGTTTTTTATAAACTAATTTAATCCTTATAACAACTATATGAGAGAAAAACTATCTTCTACTTTACGGGTGAGAATGCTGAAGCAAAAGAAAGATAAGAAATGTACTCAAAGCTGCAGTCAATGAGGGATGAAGCTCAATTCAAACTCAGACATTCTGGCTCTAGGGTCTGTGTTCTTAACTACTTTGCAAACTGCCTCTCTACGGTGTTACATTTAAGAATACATTCCTAATTTTTATTTGTTTTCTTCTATCCCCTTACCTCAGAAGTTGACATTTAAATTTACCTGGCGTTAATTGTACTCATTTAATCTGGATATCCTAAATTATAAAGTATATTACCTGCATTCAACTAACAAAAATAAATAAGAAACAAGAGAACCTTGTATTGCAATAGACTTCCATTAGCCGGCTTGTATTTCTGCTCTGTTAGCAGCACCTATGAACATTTTGAAGGAGTGTCCTTTTTTAAAAAGAATTTTTTTTTTTTTTTTCCAGAGATGGGGTCTTACTCTGTTGCCCAGGCTGGCTGATGTGCCATGGTGCATTCACAGCTCACTGCAGCTTCCAAGTCCCAGGCTCAAGTAATCCTCCTGCCTCAACCTCCTGAGTAGCAGGGACTATAGGTGCCTGCCACCACACCTGGTTAATTTTTTTTTTGTAGGGATGAGTTCTTGCTATGTTGCCCAGGCTGGTCTTGAACTCCTGGGCTCAAGCATTCTCCCACCTTGGCCTCCCAAAATACTGGGATTACAGGCATGAGCTACCACATCCAGTCTAGGAGTGTCCTTTACAGAGTATCTAACTATTCAGAGAAAAGGCTATTTAGTACTTTTAATTGCTAAGACAGGTAAGCCAGATTGGAGACTTGGAAAATACAAAGACTAAGCACTTGGAAGATGAGAAAAGATGGGGTAAAGTAAAGGAATTTGAAAAAGGTACAGAAAAATAACAATAGTAGAAGATAAAGCAGAATAATTTTATTTTTTAATATTGAAAAAGAAGAAAAAGAAACCAATAGTGAGCGCTTTATACAAAGATCATGGGGAATAAAAAATGTGATTTACCAAAAACTTTCAGCCTAGAAGAACTGTACCTTATTCTGTTTCTCTTCCATGGAAGATAAAGCAGGTTGTCATAAGCCAAGGGGATCTCTGTGATCTCTGCCCAAGCTCAAGTTCCCTTACTCAAAATGCAGGTAATCCTAGTCTACTTCTAAGTACCTTTGCTTCACCAATTTAGATTCTAAGTACTACTGTTGCAGTAGTTAGGAAAAAGAGATACAAATGGGAGGCAAAGCTAAGGTCAGTACCAAAGTAGATTTTGCATTATCAGAAGAAATAAAGGAAGATGAGTTTAAGTAAAGTGAGTCTTGGATCTAAACTACTTCTTAGTAGGGAGGACACTCAAACCTGGGACTCTGCAGAAAGGGCTGATGAGAAGTGTTTTGTACAAATTGTTCATGGACAAAGATAAGGCTACATAACATGATATTAAAGGGAGAAGGTTGGAAAACACTTAGCTGTGCCAAATAGTTCAAATAAAAACTTGTCAAAGCATTTCAGACATCCAAGCGATTCTGTTTCTTTGGACTATAGTAGGGCCTGGAAGTAAGAAGTCATCATCTCCAGATTATATAAAATCAAAAAGCACTCAACATTTGCAGAAAGGACAAGACATGACAAAAAAGAATTCTTTGTATATATAATATCTACAAAAAAATAACAAAATTATAAATATCTTGTTGAAGTTCTGAGAAAGATCCTAAAATGTTTCTAGTGACTAGGATGGGCACATGGATTATTAAAGTATACCCAACATTACTAATTTATGTACAATGTCATTTAGTCTCTATAGTCTTATTTTTGTGAATCATAAAAATACAAAGTTTTTCAAAAGGTTCCACCTATAGTCACAATCCCTCCAAACCTATTTTCTCAATAATGGTCCTGTACATGAAAATCTCAAATACAGGGGCTGTCAGAAACTTCATTTTTATGTTAAGAAGGAATTGTTACACTTCTAGGCCGGGCGGGGTGGCTCACGCTTGTAATCCTAGCACTCTTGGAGGCTGAGGCAGGTGGATCGCTCAAGGTCAGGAGTTTGAAACCAGCCTGAGCAAGAGAGAGACCTCGTCTCTACTAAAAATAGAAAGAAATTAATTGGCCAACTAAAAATATATATAGAAAAAATTAGCCGGGCATAGTGGCGCATGCCTGTAGTCCCAGCTACTCCGGAGGCTGAGACAGAAGGATTGCTTGAGCTCAGGAGTTTGAGGTTGCTGTGAGCTAGGCTGACGTCATAGCACTCTAGCCAGGGCAACACAGTGAGACTCTGTCAAAAAAAAAAAAAAAAAAAGAGGAAGAAACTGTTACACTTCTATCTGTTAAGACAAGTTTGTCTGTGGTGGGTAGATGCGGTTCTGGGTAGGGCTAGTGCATTTCTGGGGACAACTGGTAGGTCACAATGCTTTGCAGACCCTGTAATCCAGGTTACAGGGAATATGAGACTACATAAAATTGTTGGTGAAAGTTTATAAAACTCTGGGTTATTTGAAAACTACTTAAACAAAAACCTGTGAGAGCCAGGTGCAATGGCATGTGCCTGTAGGCCCCGCTACTCAGAAGGCTGAGGTAGGAGGATCACTTGAGCTCAGGAGTTCGAGGCTGTAGCGTGTGATGATTGTGCCTGTGAATAGCCACTGCACTCCATTCTGCCAACATAGCAAGACCCTGTCTCTTAAAAACAAACAAACAAACAAATAAACAAACCATGAAATAACTTTGAAATACCAGTAGAGAGAAGAAGCTGCTCTAGGGATATGTTATGGCCAAGAGAACTTTAATGTAGGAGAATAGACCTACAAAGAATTATGCTTAACTATTCCAAACTTTTAACCAAATGCTTTAAGAATTTTTTAAATCTCTTCTTAAAAAAGTAAACTTCCTGTTTGTAGGTATCATGTATAACATCTAATGCAGATATAAGTCCACATCAGACATCTGATACATTCTATAAAAAGAGATGTGGACTGGGTGCAGTGGCTCATACCTGTAATCCTACCACTTTGGAAGGCTGAGGCAGGAGGATTGCTTGAGGCCAGGAGTTTGAGATCAGCCTGGGGAATAGTGAGACCCCTGTCTCTACAATAAATAGAAAAATTAGCCAGTATAATGGTGCATGCCTGTAGTCCCAGCTACTTGGGAGGCTGAGGCAGGAGGATTGCTTGACCCTAGGAGTTGGAGGCTGCAGTGAGCTGTGATGATACCACTGCATTCTAGCCCTGGCAACAGAGCAAGACCCTGTCTCAAAAAAAAGAAGATGTGAAGCCTTGAAAATAAGGGGAAGAGAAAAGTTAGGGAGATACTTGAATTTTTCTAATTTTTTAGGGAAAAAAGGAAAATTCCATTTTATATGTTCCTAATTCATTGATGCCTATCGTATTGTAAGTACTCAGAAAATATTTATAAAAACAACAAATGAGTGAAGTCCTCAAAATAAGTAAATACATTATAATTATACCGCTTTTCATCTAAAACCCAGAAAGTAGGCTGTAAACTGAATTCTTAGAAAAAGATTTGTATATTAAATGCACTAGGGCAGGCCAGGCATGTTGGCTGATGTCTGTAATCCCAGTACTTTGGGAGGCTGAGGTGGGAGGATTGCTTGAGGCCAGGAATTTGAGACCAGCTTGGGCAATACAGCAAGACTCTGTCTCTACAAAAAATAAAAAATAATTAGCTGGGTATAGTGGCATGTGTTTCTAATCCTAGCTACTTGGGAGGCTAAGGGAAGAGGATAGCTTGAACCTAGGAGTTTGAGGCTGAGGTAGCTATCATTGGGCCACTGCACTCCAGCCTGGGTGACAGAGTGAGACTCTGTCTCTTAATAATAATAATTTGTAAAAAAGCACTGGGTCAGGTTGTTATATAAAGGAATCCTATATACAGAATATTTTAAAAATAATAGCTTTTATTGAAATACAATTCACATACCATGGAATTCAATCTATTAAAGTATATGGTTCAGTTCATGTAACAAAACTGCACTTGTATCCTCTAAATCTATAAAAATAACTTTTTAAAAAAGAAAAGAAAACAGAAAAAAATAAAGCATGTGACTCAGTGGCTTTTAGTATCTATATCCACAGAGTTGTACAACAATTGCCATCACCCCAAAAAGAAACCCCATACGCATTAGCAGCTACTTCCCGTTCCTCCCTACCCCAACCCCTAGAAACCACTGATTTACTTTCTGACTCTATGGTTTTGCCTACATTTCATATAAATGGGATCATACAATGTGTGGTCTTCTCCCGTATCTGGCTTCTTTTACTTAGCATGATGTTTTCAAGGTGCATACATACTGAGTATGTATCAGTACTTCATTCCTTTTTATGGTCAAATAACATTCCACTGTATGGATATACCATATGTTGTTTTTCTATGTATTTAGTTGATGAACATTTGGGTTGTTTCTGCTATTTGGCAATTATGAATAATTCTGCCATGAACATTCATGCATAAGTTTTTGAGTGAATGTATGTTTTAAATTTTCTTGGTCGTATACCCAGGGGTGAAATTGCTGGATCATATATGGTAACTCTAGGTTTAAATGTTTGAAGAACTGCCAAACTGTTTTCCAAAGTGGCCATTTTACAATCCCACCAGCAATATACAAGAGCTCCAATTTCTCTACATCCTTGCCAATACTTGTTATCATCTGTCTTTTTTATTTCAGCCAGCCTGGTCATTGTGAGTTTGATTTACATTTCTATATTGGCCAATGATGCCGAGTATCTTTTCATGTGGTTATTAGCTATTTGCATATCTTCTTTGGAGTAATATCTATTCAGATCCTTTGCCCATTTTAAAATTCATTTTTTATTGTTGTTCTTAAGTTGGAACAGTTCTTGATATATTCTAGACATAAGCCCCTTATCAGATATATAATTTGAAAGGATTTTTTTCCATTCTGTGGGTTGTCTTTTCACTCTCTTTAGGATGTTCTTTGAAGCACAAAATTAATTTTGACAAAGCCTTATTTATGTATTTTTTTCTTTTGTCACCTGTGCTTTTTGGTGTTTGTGATGGTTAGTTTTATGTATCTACTTGACTGGGTTAAGGGATGCCTAGATAGCTGGTAAAACATTATTTCTGAGGATGTCTATGAGGGTGTTTCTGGAAAAGATTAGTACCTGAATCAGTAGACTGAGTAAAGATGATCTGCCCTTATCCATGTGAGTGGGCATTATTCAATATGTTGAGGGCCCAAATAGAATAAAAAGGTGGAGGAAGAGTAAATTTTCTCTCCCTCTTCTGGACCATGTTCTTCTACAGCCTCCTATGTTTACTTCTAAGAGTTATATACTTTTAGTTCTTATATTTAAGTCTGATACATTTTGAGTTAATTTTTGTATATGACATGAAGTAGGGGTTCAACTTCATGTTTTTGCAAATAGATATCCAGTTGTCTCTGCACTATTTGTTGAAAGGACTATTCTTTCCCCCATTTGATTATCTTGACACCCGTGTTAAAAATTATACAAGACTTTATAACACAGAGTAACAAAGATTTTATTTGACTACAAAGAATAATCATTCTTGGTTTAATCTTTATAAATCGTGGTAGTCTGAAATCAAATACCAAGATTTTGAAAATACCTGTGTACATGGTTTATGGTTCTAAAGACTACTGGAAGTTTTTGTATTGACTATTCATTTTATAGTTACTTTTGTAAAAGTGAGTAGCAATAACCATATACTCTTACTGAACTTTCAGGTGAGCCTTCAGTTTATCAGTCTTAATCTTTTCCATGCAATCTCTGCTCAATTCTCTAGTTTCTTTACTCTATTTTAGGTCTTAACTCACTAGGAACTCTCGCATTAATCCATTGGTTCTCATATTTATCAGACCTAATGCCTCCTTTTATATAACTAACATTTTGTAATGTTCCTTTACTATCCTGAAACGCAATTCATAGATAATGTAATGTATCTACATAGAGAGATGTAGATAGAGAATTTCTATGAAATCAATAGAATGCCTTTACTATAAAATAAAGAGGCATACATTTAGTTCTTAGTGCTCAACAATATCTTGGAGATCATATCCTTTGATAACTGTTGGAGAATAGGGTATAGCATATAAACTAGTACAAAAGAGTAAAAAGAAGTTTTATGGTAGCCTTCCCAGGACAGTATTAGATTAAGAGTGAAAAACAAGTCAAATAATACCCCCAAATAAATATTTTCTAAAAATAATGTTATGATGCTAAAAATTTAAATATATGTGTATATCATGATAATATGAAATATTTTTAAAACAACCTTTTAATGAAACTCATTAAAATCCCTGCACTTATGCATCTTAACTAATTTTATAGTATTGGCTTTGAGCCTATTAATATGATTCTCCAGTCTCTTTTCTTACATGTTTTCAGTGTGTTTTTGCTTTTGCAGTACCTGTGCTATTGCACTGACCCTCATTTCAACTAGTAATATAGTTAGAAATACTGTTACTTTACTTTCTTTTCAAGGAAGTAGGTATGAGCATTTTCACTGGATCTGAAGCCTTTTGTAAGTAGACTAATTAAATTGTTCTGTGGCCTCGAAATTTCTGATTTGTTTTTTCAATATCTTATTTTGTTTTAATGACTCCAGCAGAATTGGCTAACATGATCCATGTTCATTTCAAATGTATAAATCACCCAATTTGGTATTTTAAGTTCATAAAAATCTTTAAATTTAACCATTATGCCTTTTAAAAATAATGTCTAAGTGTAGGCCGGGCACTTTGGCTCACACCTGTAATCTAGCACTCTGGGAGGCTGAGGCGGGTGAATTGTTTAAGCTCAGGAGTTCAAGACCAGCCCAAGCAAGAGTGAGACCCCGTCTCTACTAAAAATAGAAAGAAATTAATTGGCCAACTAAAAATATATAGAAAAAAATTAGCTGGGCAAGGTGGTGCATGCCTATAGTCCCAGCTACTTGGGAGGCTGAGGCAGGAGGATCTCTTGAGTCCAGGAGTTTGAGGTTACTGTGAGCTAGGCTGACACCACGGCACTCTAGCCTGGGCAACAGAGTAAGACTCTGTCTCAAAAATAGATAAATAAATAATGTCTAAGTGAGAGAAATACATTTCCAAATCAATATCATTAAGCATATTTCTGTGTATTTATTGCAAGGATGGAGATGGAAAATCTTGAAGAAAAAGATTATTTTAGAATAATGTAAGTTTGCTAATTAATTCTATGATAATATCCTTCACTTTAATGAGAGTGTTCTCATTTCCTGGCAGCTTAGAAAAGGAACCATTTAACTTTTCAAATATATTGAAAAGATATGTCATGTAATATTGAAATATTTTAACTTCAATCTTTAATTTTTCATTGTAGAATTTTAATGAAAATTTTATAATAGTATTAAGCAGTGAACAAAGTCTTTCTTTGGCAAGCTTGGAGAAGGCATTCAAATTTCAAATTCTTTTTCATTATCATTGCACAGTTTGTGAAACTATCATCTATCATTCATGGAATTATTTTTCTTTTTTCTTATTTAAAAATTGAGGCAAAATACCATTATTCATACCTGTTAGGTAGAATAATGGTTCTTACAAATCTCCACGTGTTAAACCTCAGAGTCTGTGAATACATGGCAAAAGGGACTTTGCAGATATGATTAAGTTAAGGATCTTGAGATAGGGAGAGCATCCTGGATTGTTCCAGGTGTGCCCAATGTAATTACCAGGATCCTTATAAAGGGGAGGCCGGAGGGTCAGAGTCAGAGAAGGAGATGTGATGATGGAAACAGATGGACCAAGGAATGTGGCCAGCTTCTAGAAGCTAGAAAATGCAGGAGAAAGAATTCTCCCCTAGAACCTCCAGAGGGAATGCAGCCTCCCAGACACATTTTAGACTTCTAGAACTGTAAGATAATACATTTGTGTTGTTTTAAGTAACTAAGTTTGTGGTTATTTGTGACAGCGACAATAGAAAATGAATAACACAGTAAAGTACATGAAGTACACTAATATGAAGCATACAGCTTGATGGGTTTTTATAGACATATAGGTCACATTACCATCGTCCACATCAATAAATAGTACATTTCCAGCATCCCAGAAGGTTCCCTTTATCCCAGCCCAGGCAACCCCACACATATCAGAGAAACTACTATTTCTCTGTAAAGTGTGCACTTAATCGTGATGGTTTCATTGCTTCACTAGAAAACATATTGGCAGAATGAGTACTTTATTTGTGAGCATAGTTATGAAACACAATTTCAAATATTCAACTAAATATTACCATCTCCTTTTTATATTGGACATTTTTGAAATATGAGCTAAATAAGAATATTCATATATGTGTATATTATATATTTACTATATATCTATATTAAATAATAGATTGTCTACCTACTTATCTATTCACCATAAATGTGATAGCACAAATGTAAACTGATAGTGGTGATTTAATCATGCATTAGTAATACAGATATCACAAACAGCTTTTTAATTAGAGAAGGGATTTTTCAAAATATCGGGAAACTACTTTCTCTTGATTTATATGGTTGCGCTTTCTTGAAAAATTCCATATACAATTTTTTATTGTGTATTTATATGTAAAAAGGGTTGGCTTCTCGGCTCAGATTATGATAAAGAGGGTTTTCACTTTCCTGAATTTCCAGTGTGACATTTCCAACACAATGTAGGAAAATGCTTCACTGGGCAGGACAGTCCCACCTGGCCCCCATCCATTAAATGCCACTATTGCACCCTACTGCCCAAATCAATGAGACAACCAAAATGTCCCTGGGACTGCTACCATTCCAGTTGAAAACTACTCTCCTAATTCTTGAATCAGCAAGCTGCTTTTGAACTACTGTATTTATCTTTCTACATAAATTGTATATTTTCCCAATCACTTCCCTCCATACAATTGCTGTCTTCTCTGATAGAAAGGAAGACCAGGTGTTTAGTCTGTGTCGTATTATAACAGTTCCCTACCTTGTATGATCTGTATGGCTCGTTGCTGGGAAAGGAGAGAGTAGGACCAAAGCTGAAAGAAAGTTTGTAGTTTTGATTGTCCTCAATTGAGTGGGAACAAAGTCATTTGGCATTAATATCAGGAACTCGATAATTTTCATGATTTCAAATTATGGAAATTAAAATTTTGATCTGATGGAGGCAAAAATCCCAAATCATTATCTCTTCACTTATTGTACTAAGAGGAGGTTTGAAATTTGTAACTTTGAATTCTTGGGCTCAAGCAATTTTCCTGCCTCAGCCTCATGTGTAACTAGAACTATAGGCACACCACTAGACTGGGTTAATTAAAAAAAAATTTTTTTTTATAGAGATGAGTTCTCGCCATATTGGCCAGGGTGGTCTCAAACTCCTGACCTGAAGTGATCCTCCTGCCTCGGCCTCCCAAAGCACTGGGATTATAAGTGTGAGCCACAGCACCCTCAGAACGTTTTTTGAATGGCCAGTTCTTATTACAGCACATATATGAAATGATGCATGAATTTATTCATTGTGGCATAGTTTGTAATAGCAAAATACAAAGTGAGCCTGGGGACTCTCATTTTTCACCATTAGTCAAGTTCAGATGAACCCTGTTCTGTGCATACCCACTATCAGAAATCGCTACTATAAAGCAGCATTAAGTTGTGTGTGTGTGTGTGTGTGTGCACGTGCGTGCTTATCAGGAGGTGGTAGTGGTGAAGGAAAGGACAGATTCCTGAGGTATTTAACATGTAAATTCCCCACATTCAAGGGATATTTAGAAGGTAAAATCCATGGAACTAGGAGCTGCATTGAATATGAGGAGTAAGGAAGAGAAGCGTATCAAGCATAAGGGCCTGAGATCTTGGCTAATACAGTTGGATGGGTGCCAATGCTGATCAGTCGGGGCAAGGTTTGTCATGTGTCACCTTATTAGAGCTTCACAACAACACGGTAGAGATTATGATCCTCATTTAAAAGATGTGGACAACTGAGATTTAGAAAGGTCAAGTAATTTAACCAAAGGTACACAACTAATAAATGCTGGAACAACCAGAGATGAGGACTATCTGATTCTAAACAGGCAATCTTTCAGTGTTATCTTTCAGTGCAAGAGGGTGTATAGAATAGGGATTAAATTAGATTAGATTATTCAGAGTAAGGCCATGATTTTTTTTCTTTTAAAAATTCTAGCTCCTGGCTGGGCACGGTGGCTCACGCCTGTAATCCTAGCACTCTGGGAGGCCAAGGTGGGCGGATTGCTCGAGGTCAGGAGTTCAAAACCAGCCTGAGCAAGAGCGAGACTCCGTCTCTACTAAAAAATAGAAAGAAATTAATTGGCCAACTAATATATATAGAAAAAATTAGCCGGGCATGGTGGCACATGCCTGTAGTCCCAGCTACTTGGGAGGCTGAGGCAGGAGGATTCCTTGAGCCCAGGAGTTTGAGGTTGCTGTGAGCTAGGCTGACGCCACGGCACTCACTCTAGCCTGGGCAACAAAGTGAGACTCTGTCTTAAAATAAATAAATAAATAAATACGTACATACATACATACATAAAAATTCTAGCTCCTTCAAAAGGCTTACAATGAATAACAATTCAATTGCAATGAGTGTGCCCAGCACTCAGATTTTGGTCTCTAATAAAATTTCCTGCTAAAAGGAATCATGTAACCTTGGAGAAATGGCTGGTTCCAGGTATAGGGCAGGAACGATACAAGATAAATCTGGAATTGGACTAAAAGCAAGGAAGCTATCAAAGACTAATAGGAACATTTCAAAAGAACGCAGGTTCCCACTGACCTAAGACGGAACTATTTGAACATCAAAAGGAATTGATGGAAACATCAATTTTTTAAAAATCCTACAGATAATTAGTGAGTTTATAATGATACTGAGAAAGAAATTTATTGGTCACCAAAGGAAATTGCTAGGGCATCAACTCATTCCTTTGTAAGAAGGCATTTCTCCTGCCTTCCATACAAACTGTATTTCAGGCAGGGCTGGCCCTAGGGTGTGTATGGCTCTTAGTAAAATTGATAAATATTTTTATGGGGCCCCTGTCTATATAACAATTGATTTAGAAAATGTATTACAAAATTCATGGGTCCATATGAAGTAATTTATTGATAAAGATTTAGAGTAGTTGGTAGGTAAGAGGTAGTTACATATTTGTTTATTGTCCAATTAGTGCATTTAAAGATTTCTTGTAATGTCTAGGAACCATCTCTTCATGTTCTTTGTTGTCAGTGCACCATTTCTGGTTAATTTCATATCTCTCACTGTGAGAAACAAGTAGCACTTCTGTTATTACTCACAATGCCATGGTTCTTCATAATGTTTTTGTATTGAAACAATATAGATCTTCTTGCCCTACATTTATTTAGTGCTGATCACATAACTCATGGGGCTGCATCCTTCATTGTGCTGCCCAAGAATGCTGGCTTCCAGTGACTGTCTCACAGGTTGGTAGTGTGCTTCATTGGTCATGACCACAAACACAAGTTTTACCCAGATTATGTAGAAAAATATGAACAATCTTTGTTTTCTTGTCATGTTAAATTTACTATTTAGAATTTTTTAGCGTAATGTAGAGCAACTCATCTTTTAACTATGTCTTCTCTTGAACTCTTTAGACAGTAATCTTTATATTTCTAGAGTGTTTCTGTGTTGACCACATTCCTGCCTTTCATATACCACCACCAGTAGGGAGGGAGAATAGGTGAGAGGCCTATGGGCCGAGTGAAGAGCGCCATCCTATTTACATGAAGAATCTCCATCCTTTGTCCAGGAGAGCTTCAGGGAGAGCATGATGTCACCATGTTAATAGGAAGCAGGAGAGGATATTAATTAGAAGGGCCCAGTGACCTTGCAGAGGTATGGTCTCAAAAGCTCTCAAGGAAGATAGGCTCTGCCACTCCTGGAGGACTGCCTGACATGCTGCAGAGCCCTGTGTGCCAGAGACATGAGGTTCATGGGGTGCTGTAGGACACAGAGGTCACATGCATGGCTCAAGCCCAAGGATTATAGTAGACGACAGGTAGCCCAGAGCCAAGAGTTATTCAAAATCAGCTTGCCAGTACCATCTGACAACCCAATCTTGCACAATCTCTGGAAAGAAATACTGTGCCAACAGGGTCAATTTGTTACCAGGTCACCTTTTTGGACCCTATGGCTCTGATTCTTGTCTCTTCTCAGGGCATCTGGTCCACCCCAAGTGTGAGGTAGAGGATTGTGGAATACCCTGAAGGGGAGAAACAGAAACTGGGACATACACAGGTCCCAGCCTGGGCTTGGGACACATCACCTGGATAGCCCTGATAGCCCTGGTTAGTGCCGGGGACCAGAGCGAGACTCAACATTCTGAGGAAGGCACTCCAAAATGGAAGGCCCCTGAAGCAAGGAGCCCAGGAGAGAGGTCCCTGCTGCCTAGATTGAAGAGCTAAAGTCATTTTAGGGCAACCAAGTAGTTGATGATAGAAAGTTCTCCTTTACTGAAGAATTCAAGTGGCTAAATGTGATAATGATATAATGAATCATTAATGAGTGCTAAAACTATAACCTAAATAAGCTTAGTATCACTGTCAGTGGCAAACCTGAGATTATGTCTCTTTAACTCTCATTCCTTATTGGTGAAATGCAAAATGATACAGCGACTTTGGAAGACAGTTTAGCAGTTTCTTATGAAACTAAACATATTCTTCCTGTATAATCCAGAAATGTGCTCCTTGATGCTTACCCAAATGAACTGAAAGTTTGTGTCTATGTGAAAACCTGCACATGGGTATTCATAGCAGCTTTATTTATAATTGCCAAAAGTTGGAAGCAACAAAGATGTTCTTCTGCAAGTGAATGATAAATAACTGTGGTACATCTAGATAATGGAATATTATTTAGTATGAATAAACTGTGGTAATCCATACAATGGAATACTACTCAGCAATAAAAAGGAACAGATTATTGATTTGTACAACACCATGGGTGAATCTTAAATGCATTTTACTCAGAAGAACATTGTTGGGGCTGGGTGATAGGTACATGGGGATTCTGTATTGCTCTATTTTAGTATATGATTGAAAATTTCTATAATAAAAGTTTTAAAGGGTATTTTAATATTGTATTTTAATGACATCACAATGTCCAGATACTGCACAGATGAGACTAAAGTTCCATGTTCTAAAGTCAGAAGCTGCATCTGAAATGCTGCACTCCTGTTAAGTGAAGATCAAATCTGGTAAAGTAAATATTTTATTATTATGTGTATACACATACATACATATACATATGTACACACACAAAGCTATATAAAAAGATACATCTTAAGATGGAAATTCTCCAAACTACCAGTAACTCCAAAAATTCTATTCTGGAAAACAATGGTTAACATTTAGTTCATTATCTTCAGATGATTACAAAAGGAATATAAAAATGTTTCAACTGCAAGTTGGTAAGACCAAAATTGTGGGAAACCTATATTAGTTACCATGAGTTTTGTGTACTTAGTACCATTCAAATATATTCATCTAACATTATGACTACTGTCACTGGTACAGATATATGAAGCCTATCAGAATGCTGCCTCCAGCTTCACCCTAACCTCTCCCACCTCTGTAGTGGGGACTTGTGTGTAGGTTGTGAAAAAAAATGTTTCCACTTTTTACCTTGTGTACTTCTGAATTGCCTGCGTTTTTCAAAGACATATATTTCTTAAATTTTAATGGTAAATTTAAGATGTTCACGATGTTGCAAATTCCTGCCCCATGACCATCCATATTCTTTTCCTCTTCCTCTGTGCTTCCCTGACCTCCTTTTCCGCTTCTTACCTTTTGCATTCTCTCCACTCTCATGAGGTTCAAGTTTTGTCTTTCGTTTTTTTTCTTCTTTGCATAGATTTTTCTGAAGTGTACTCTTCATAGGAACTGTTTTAGAGGTTTGTTAAACACCTTCAGTGGTAATTATATCCACCTTCTGATGTTAAGATGGGTATTCCTGTAGGCCATGTTTCCAAGAAATTGATTCCCAGTTACTGAACTGTATTCAGTAGTGTATTTCTCCAACTCCTTTATTTTCTCCCCTCACCTGTTTTGAAAAAAAAGTAAGAAAAACATGTTATTCCTCTTCTTCCAAGTTCTTTTTTTCTCCTGGCTTATAGTGGTGCGTTACCAGCAGAAATTTCTCCCTAAAGTGAAAGGTAATTGTTGCTAGAAGAGACAAAGAGTTAACAAATTAATGGAGTTAAAAGGCCCAGAGAATTTCTGGGTACGTCCAGAATCTAAGATTTGAGAAGAGGATTAGAAATAACTTTTGTATTTTAGAAATTGAGGGAGCTCCTGGCCTAGTTTGAAAACTGCGACCAGATGAAATTCCATTAGAAAAAAATCCAACAAGATCTAGTGGAAAGATAAGCTAGAATCTTGTTATAAAAAGTGTCAGGTTTTGGTTGTATATTTTAAATGTGCTTATTAATTTCATACCAAAATGCATAGATATCCTCCAGACTGCTGTCCTTAACCTCTGCCATTTGCCTGTTTAATCCTGACCATTTTCTGCAGCTCCTCATGTCCACCCTGGAGAGCTGGCTGCCAGGACTGCTCCCAGGGTGCCTGGGTTGCCAGGATAGCACCCATTATCCTTGTTGCTTCTGTTCAGGTCATCTGTTTCTGTGCACAGAGAATGTGCTAGGGTGAGTCACTCCTTTCCTAACAAAAGAGCATTGTACTGTGCTGTTTGATTTGGGCTCTTATGTGTAACTTGTGGTCACAAACTAAGAGGGACATGAGGCACAGCTCCAGTGGCACACCTCTCAAGTTGCATTATAACGATCTGATGTGGGTGTGTCCCATTAGACTGAGATCCTTTAAGGCTGGGATGCTTTTATTTATCTTTGTATCCGAGCCCTAAGTACACTGTACCTAGCTTCGGGTCACTGATAAATGTCGCTTGATTGGAATACTACAGAAGGGAGTGACCCAAGTGTGTGCTGTACACCAAGAGCCAAAGGGCTACCCTGAGACAGGCTCACATTCCTATGGCCGGAAGAGGGCGCTCCTGCATCAGTAGCTGCGCTGTGTTTCCTTTGCCATCGCTTGTTTACTTGCGTCGTTATCTTTTCGGTAAACCGGCAGGCCAGAGACCGCCTAGAAATTTAAACTTAAACTGGCATAAACGCATTAGGATATCATCGGTTGCACAGAAAAAAATCCTCATTAAGATTAGTCCAGGCCGGGCGCGGTGGCTCAAGCCTGTAATCCTAGCTCTCTGGGAGGCTGAGGTGGGCGGATCATTTGAGCTCAGGAGTTCGAGACCAGCCTGAGCAAGAGCGAGACCCCATCTCTACTATAAATAGAAAGAAATTAATTGGCCAACTAATATATATAGAAAAAAAAAAATTAGCCGGGCATGGTGGCACATGCCTGTAGTTCCAGCTACTTGGGAGGCTGAGGCAGGAGGATTGCTTGAGCCCAGGAGTGTGAGGTTGCTGTGAGCTAGGCTGACGCCATGGCACTCACTCTAGCCTGGGCAATAAAGTGAGACTCTGTCTCAAAAAAAAAAAAAAAAAGATTAGTCCAAAAGGCACAAGAACGGTCCAGAGTTAGCTTAAATTAGAATACTAAGCCATGACATCTCACCTAGTCAAACCTAAAAAAGAAAAGCTGCCTGGTCAGTCTTCTGGAAATTTTAATAATTTTTAAATTGCAAGGCCCCTTAACACTGAACTTGATGGGCTAGTTCATCTAATCCAACTACCTCATTTCTCACACGAGGAAACTGAGGTTTATAAAACTGATCCTTTAGACTCAAGAGGTTGTATCTGTAGAAAAATTACACTTCTCTCAAAATTGGACTTCAGGCTTGTGTTGAAAACGTGGAAAGGAAGCCATTTGGAGAAATGCACCTAGATCCTTCTCATTCCTTCTCTTTTTGTCTCTCTCTCTCTCCATATATATGTATATATGTTTGTGTGTGTATATATACATACACACATTTAAGTAGAAATATTAAAAAAATTAAAAAATATATTTATAATACAAAAAATAAAAATATTTTTATATATAATAAATATACATATCTTTTTCAGGCTCTTTAGAGAGGCAGCATTTAAGTTGAAATTAAGTCTATGGTTTGGTGGTTCAGTATATGGCTGTGACCCATCCATACTATCCAGGTTTGAATTCTGGTCATTACTTACTAGCTGTGTGACCTTGTGGAAATTACTTAAGCTCTCTGTGCCTTCATTTCCTCATCTACAAATGAAGTTAATAATAGTACCTGTTTCATTGGATTATTTTAAGGATTAAATGAGTTAATCTTTGTAAAGCCTGTAGGAGAGTCCTTGGTATATGAAAAGTACGATAATAACTGTCTGCTAAATAAAATACATAACACTTTGTAAAGACACTATTTTAATAGTGAATATGGATAACATTCCAAGGGTACTTTTTAAAAAGTTGGAAGTAGGCTTTTTTTTTTTTTTGGGGGGGGGGGACAGAGTCTCACTCTGTTGCCCGGTCTAGAGTGCCATGACATCAGCCTAGGTCACAGCAACCTCAAACTCCTGGTCTCAAGCAATCCTATTGCCTCAGCCTCCTGAGAAGCTGGGACTACAGGCATACGCCACCATGCCTGGTTAATTTTTTCTATATATTTTTAGTTATCCAGCTAATTTCTTTCTATTTTTTTAGTAGAGATGGGGTCTCACTCTTGCTCAGGCTGGTCTCAAACTCTTGAGCGCAAACGATCCTCCTGCCTCGGCCTCCCAGAACGCTAGGATTATAGGTGTGAGCCACCACTGTGCCCGGGCAGTAGGCTTTTAATATGTCTTTTCCCAGGGAGAAATCAGTTGTGTAATAAATGATAAAGGAGTAAGAAGAAATGTTGATTAATGAACTTAAACTTAAACCGGCATAAACGGTTTAAGACTGTTTTGGGCTCCCAGACCACCAGACTGGGAGCCCAGAAGCCTTATGTTATGACTCCAGAAAAAGACTCTGATTTCCACAGTTCAGAAAAGCTATCTGACATCTTTCTCACTTTGGAAAGCTTAAAAAAAACTACCTCACACACAAATCCCCAAACCCTCGAAGAATCAAATGCTTAAAGCATTTCTAATGTATCTCCCCCACCAACCCTCACCTCCTTCTTGTTTCAGGGAAAACACGACCTTCTTCAAGGCTGGGTCTCAATGGGCACCCAATCCTTTTCCTTGGGAGCCTCCCATTTGAAAGCAGCCGTTCCTGGGCTGTATTCTGGTTGTCAGTCGAGATGGGCAGGAAAGAGGAACAGCATGTTCATGTGGTGTGGGAAGTCTCAACTTCAGGGGGAGCCGTGGGAAGGGGAGTCCTGTAGCCCAGTGAGAGGCCCACTCAGACCTTGGGCGAGGACCAGCTAGAGCAGCTCTGAGAGGTGCTGGCGAGGTGGCACTTTCACTAATATCAGAAGCCCTTCTGGTGGAGAAGTAAGGCAGAAAACTCCTCCTGAGAGGAGGAGTTGGGGGGGGTGTCTTGCAGATAGGAAGGGGGCCCCAAAAGGAAGCCCCAGCTTTGAGGGGACAGGACAGGGATGGTGTTGTAAGGAAGCTCTCAGGATTTTTTTGGAAAGTGAGGACAACGAAGTGAGGTTAAATATTGAGGGCTCTTAAACAGGACAAGTTATAAGAATTCTCCCCAGCCAATAGGAAGAGAAGGGCCTGAGCACTTTTCTGGCTTCTCAAACTTGCAGATGTCTGGGAATCACCTGGGGATCTTGTTAAAATGCAGAATCTGATTCAATAGGTCCACAATACTGCTTCAGATTCTGCATTTCTAACAAGCTTCCTGGTGAGGCTGCTGGTTCTTAGACGCCAGGTTCAGAAGCAAGGGTGTCTTCCAGACTTGAGAATAGAAAAAGCTGAACAGTAGAGGTGGTGTAGCAGAGCTCACGCATGGGGCAAATGCTTTGGGAGGAAGTCCTTCCAGCTCCAGCTGAAATTGAAGGTTGCCTTTACAGGTTCCTAGGTAGTAAAAGGATTTAAGGAGGAGTTCAATTATGGGGCAAGGAGGGAAAGGGATCCCAGATTTAGGGACCTCTCATCAATCTCCCTGGGATCTAGGAAGAAGAATGGCTGGTTTTCAGTTAGGTAGGGTGCTCAGATCACCAATAATTAGGGAGATCTGGAGAGGCAGAGGAAGATGCTAGCAAGGAAGTTGCTGGAGGGTCTGAAGCAGCTGCTAAATTCCCCACACAGGCAGCTTTTCCCATGCTACCTGCAGGTAACCATTGGGAGGTTTTGAAAGAAGGTACTGGGTTACTCCACACAAGCACTTGCCAAACTAGATGACCTATTGAGAGAAGCTGCTAATTGTAATAGAGGCAGAATGTTATCTGTACTAAGTTTAAAAGTTTTCCAGGGGGAAATGAGGACAGGCCAGTGTAGCCAAAAAGGGCCAGGCGTTGGCTTTGCAGAAAGCTGAGCTACACTTACAAGTAGGGTTGCCAGGTGTCCTGTATTGAACTGGACAGCGTGGTATTTTAACTACTGTTGTGTTAAAATGCAGTAAATTCCTGTTGTTGTTTTTTAAATCATTATTATTTCAGATGTGCCTTATCTGACGTTTTGATTGATTTTTAATCAGCAGAGGTTTGTAATTTCAGCTTTTAGTTACTCTTTCTACTAAGTATTGAATGGACAAGCACTACTTAAAAGAGCCTTATGATTCTTTTGAAATGTGAGGAATCCTTTTTATTTATCCATGTAAAGTAAAATGTTCCAACATGACTGTTAAATATTCTGTTAAAAAAAGCAAAAGTCTATCCCTTGGGGGGGCGGTACAGTCTACAAAAAGATTTTCACCCTCAGTGTTAGTGGGGTGGATATTTTTATAATTTTGTTTATAAAAACACTGTTATCTTTGAGGCAATGATAAGAGCTAACATGTACTGAGGGTTTGCCACGTGCCAACACAGTGTGAGCCCTGTGCTTCCTCCAGCTACTTCCTCGCAACAGTCCCATGAGGGTGGTGCTCTAATTATCCCCATTTTACAGAAGAGGAGACAGACTCAGAGAGACTCAGTATTGAGGCCCCAAATCTGGAAGTTATCCTCAATTCCTCTTAGACCCTTCATCCAATTTAGTAACAAGTTCTGTCAGCTATAATTCTAATATCTATCTATCTATCTATATCTATGGTTATAGATATAGATTTATTTATTTATTTATTTTAAAGATCGGTTCTCATGCTTGCTCAGGCTGGTCTTGAACTCCTGAGCTCAAGTGATCCTCCTCCCTTGGCCTCCCAGAGTACTAGGATTACAGGTGTGAGCCACTGCGCCTGGGCCCAAATATATTTTTTAATATGACCTTTTTCTTCCATCCTAGTTGAAGTCCTTATTATCTCTCTTGCTTGGATGTCACATTAGCCTCCAAATTGCCCCCAGAGCCACTTTTACCCTTAGTACAGATTTCCGCCCACACAGTGGCCAAAGTGATCTTTTTAAACTGTGCATCAGATTATGTGCTTTCCAATGGCTTCCCTTCATGTTTAAAACAAAACCCAAAGTCCTTTCCAGAGCTTACAAGGCCTTATGTGATCTGGCTCCTGAGTGCCGTGTGTGGACGCTTCATCCATTCACTCGGCCAGTGTTTATGGAGGGCCAGCTGTGTGCCAGGCACACTGCTAGCTGTTGGCGTATTGCTCTTGTGCAGAGCTCACATTCTAGTGGGAGGAGACAGTAATCAGAGAAACACATAGCATGTCAGGTGGCGACAAATGGTGTGGAGAGAGATGAAGCGGAGAGGGAGACTAGGGAGTACCACGTGGCAGTGAGGGGCCACTGTTTGTGATAGGGTGGCCAGGAAGGCCTTCCTGGGAAGGTGACATTTGAGCAGAAAGCTGAAGGAGAGGAAGGAGTGAGCCAAGTAGGTTCTGGAGCAAGAACATTCCAGACAGAGGGAACAGCAAATGCAAAGGTGTTAAGGAAGAGGCGAGCTTGGCATGTTTGAGGAGCATGAAGGGGCTGATGGGGCCAGGGCAGAGAGAGTACACAGAAGTCAGAGAGGCCATGGGCAGGAGCTGCGGGGAGGGCAGACTGCATTGGAACGTGTAGGCTCCCAGCCCAGGGCCTTGGACTCTGAGGGAGGGAAGCTGGTGGAGGGATGTGACCAGAGCAGTGATGTGATGGTGTAGAAGGACTGATGTGGCTGCAAACGGGCTCTTCATCAAAGACAGGAGCAGTAAATCATGGTGGCACAGGCTAGGATGAGGGCTGCGGAGGAAGAGGGAAGAGCTCAAATGTTGCCACATGAATAGTGAATGAACAAACTCGCCCAAGGTCACTCTGCTAACAAGGGATGGAGCCCAGGTTCACATGCAGCATTCTGACTCCAAATGCCTGCGCTTAACCACTCTGCTGGCTGAACAAAGACGGAAGGAGAGGGGGGCTGCTGCCGGCCCCTTAGAGCTCTGGGGTTTTAGCAGCTTCTCTACGATGGAGTGTGCAGAGAGGAATGAAATACTCCCATAATGGAAGCTTTATAGGTAGAAAGAAGAGAAGGTAGAAGGTAGAAAAATGATTTCCTGGTTAAGAAAACATCTGGAAGGACAAAAAAACCAAACAAACTAACCAAAGATAGTGTACAGGTCTGAGATTGTGGTATTGAGCAGTGGCCACTTAGGCCTATGTGTGAATTTTGTTTTTCACAAAGAGAAGGCATTAAGAAGAGTACATTTGGAATTAACAGATTTTAAAAATTACCCTCTTTTAAAAAAAGAAAGGAGAAATCTGTAAAACTCTGGACAATATGGTGATGAAAGCAAAGACTATGACTTTAAGTCACCTTTTGTGGAGAGCAACTGGCTTGGACGGTGAAGCTATGCAAATATAAAGCAGAGATTCTGGACTGTCCCTTCTCTGGGTTGCACTTAAAGCTTTAGCTTCCGTAGGGGTGACTTGGAGCTGCTATGCTTGTGATGCAGAACTTGTTCCTCAGTGTTATTTTCCATTTGCTAATCGGTTGGATCCATTTGAATCAAACTGTGCCTTTGTAGACTTGGTTGCTTCTTTTGGAAGTGTTTCTTCTTTCAAACTAGGTTACAGAAATAAGAGCTGAATCAGAGACACAGCTGCAGAAAGCAGATTTCTACTTTCAAATTTGAGATGAAAAAATGTGAAGATTGAGAGTATTCCTTTTGTGTTAAAACCAACCAACTTTCTTGGTAAAATTCTATTTCTTAGCATAGTCAGAAGTGGGTGGGTAAGGGGACCACATGCCCAGGAGACAGTGGGCCCCAGTTAGAGCAGGAGTTGGGGTCATGCAGATGGGCACTGGAACCTAGCTCTGTTCCTCATAGTGGACCCTGGTAAATTCGCTTCACCCTGTTTTACTTTCCTCATCTGCAGAATTCACGTTTCCAAGACTCTCTTGTGAGGGTGCTGTGAGGATTAGTTGAAATGATGTGTGTGGTGTCACAGAGTGATTTGCCTGATAAATGGAAGTTATTAAATTGCTGGCAGTCTACTTCTTGCTTTTGTGGAGTTGTGTTTTTGTTCTAGCTCTGTTGTTCACAGACAGGGCGACTATATAATTTATCATCCAAGCTGGGAATGAATGAATGAGAATGAAAGACACTGAACCAGAGGGGAGCCTGGGCTCAAAGGAGTAGGTCGGGACTCTACCCAGGCAAACCTGGACATATGATTACCCTCTCTAAGACTAATGTGTGGTTAGACTAAACAGCCTGTAGGAGAAAGCTGGCTGCCATCCTACTGCCACCTAGTGTTGGAGGGACAACAACGAAGTGGACAGGTAGGCAAAGCTGTTCTTGTCTGTGTTGTAGATTGCTTACATGGTGTGCTGGTTAAGAACTAATAGCCTAGCAGGGCGCTGTGCCTGGTGCCTGTAATCCTAGCACTTTGGAAGGCCGAGGCAGGAGGATCGCTTAAGGCCAGGAGTTAGAGTCCAACCTGAGCAACATAGCAAGACCCTGTCTCTACAAAAAATTAAAAAATTAGCTGGGTGTGGTGTTGCATACCTGTAGTCACAACTACTCAGAAGGCTGAGATAGGAGGATCACTTGAGCCCAGAAATTCTAGGTTGCAAGGACCTTTGATGATGTCACTCCACTCTACCCTGGGCAACAGAGCGAGACCCTGTCTCAAAAAACAACAACAACAAAAAACCTAGTCTTTGAAAAATGTTAAGAATGGAAGAAGCCTTCTAGCCACCTTCCCTTCCTCCTTTACTATCTTATAATTTAGCAAAGGGCCTCTTTTTCTTGGGCCCAGACATTTTCTAGGAGATAAAAATAGCCAGCATGTGCCACCATAGCATCAAACACACAGAGGTAGGGGGAGGACTGCAGCATAGGGTTAAAAGTGGCCTTTCCTTGTGAGCCAGGCTACATGGATTTATGCTCCTATGTTTATTTCTCTTTGTTACTTGCCAACACAGTGATATTAGAACTTGCAGGAATTTGAGGATAATTGGCATTAGTTTAAAATACCTATTTCCAGGCCTCCTGCACATCTCCTGAATCCAAGTTCCCTGAGATTCTGTATATTTAAACTGATGTCCAGGGCAGTTTCTATGACCTCAGAAGGTTGGGAAACATCATCCTTGCCTTTAGAAAAGTTGTTTAAACTTTCCAGCTTTGACTTGGTTGTGCCATGGATGTTGAGAAATGCCCCTTGTCATCTCATGGTTGTGCCTTGGAGATGAAAGGCAGAAATGACCCAAGGAGGCTCTGATGGAGCCAAAATCATCAGCGAGTGATTCTCAAGAGAAAGATGACTCCCTGGGCCAGGGGCCAGGATTTTGTGGTCTCTCTGCTTCTGGCCCCCGCAGTCACGTGAAGAATCTTTTTCACTGTCAGCCTCAGAGGAGCTGAGGCTTATTTTGATTATAAAAGCAGTGATTTCATGTCCCTATACTTTATCTACTGCTCTTTCTCTCTCTTTTTTCCCCATCATGCTTCCAGAAAGAATGGTTCATACTCCTGTCTGCGCTTCCTTAATCCTCCTTCACTCCTGACTGCAGTGGGATGAAGATCGACCTGGGGGACCTGCCCTGTGTGACCATGGGCAGGTTAATGAACTACTCCAAGCCTCAGTTTCCCCCTGTCACTTCTAAAATAAGATAAAGCAAGAAAAGAACCTAACACAGTCCCCGGAACATAGTAAACACTTGATCGTAACCCTTTTACTGTCCCTACCTTACTCTGGCTCCAATACAGAGATGAGCTTTCTTTTCCTATAATCATTAGTAACCTAATTGGAAGATTCTATTGTAATTTTTCAGGGTTCAATTTATTTATTTATTTTTTGGTCAACATTTAAGACTATACTCAGTTCTTGAAATTCTTATTCTTTTTCTATGTTTATGCTACTTTTTCTATTTCTCTCCCCCTTTACCCCTGCCCCACTCCCCAGTTTAAAAAACATCACCTCTGGCATATCTAGTATTAGAGGTACTGCCTGCCCAGGGACACATGGTTACCAGCCATGGTATCCTGACCGTGCAAATGTAGCATGATCATTTGTTCCCCAAATAGGGACTTGTACGAAGAGCCACATGAGGATTTAGCTTTTTTCTTACATATACCTTACATTTAGGTGTGTTGATCGAATTATGCAGCCATTACGAGGTATTCTGAAGACCATGGAAAGATGCAGAAATGATTACTTCAGTATCTTAAGTAGATGTATTATATTCTATATTAAAAATCAGGATGAGGTGCTGTTGGTCTTAAGAAGGCATTATAGCCACATGATGCAAATCTGATAGAATTTACCCTAGACGGTAGCCACAGCCACACCCCAGAACCCCCAAGAAAAAACACACATAGGGACCCTAGCAAATGAGAATGAAAGTACCACTTTGCTATGAGTGCTCTGATAAGTTGGGCCTGAGCACTGCTTTGGGCTTCAGAACTATAGGTTTCCTCTCTCTCCCAGGTATAAATAGACTCTTACCTCAGCAAGAGCATATCAAACAGGGATGCCTTGTGCTCTGCCTGAGATCCTGTTTCAGCAGTGAACAAAGAGGCAGCAAAAAAGGACGAGAGACTCTCTTGGGTATGCTGGAGCTGGCTCACATTGGCTCAGGAGAGCTGCTTCCCAGCTCTGCATTCACTGAAGGCCAGTTGGTACCTTAAAATCAGCCATTATGGGAGTATTTACACCATGGAAATTGGCAAACATCACAAAGTAGAGCTCCCCACCCCCGCCCCTGTTCAAAGCTGATTGTTAACTATAATATTTATGAGCACAACCCTGAGAGAGCAGTAGAAAACATGCTAGCTTCCCCAACCTGTGAGTTAGCCCTGGTTATGTGCACCACTCTGTTTCATTGTAGGAAGACAGAGCAATGTCCAGATTCACAATAATAAAGACATTGAGCACTTCCTACTTCACTGGACCAAGTGCTTCATACACGTTCTCTTAATATATACTCAAACCACTTTGTGAAATAGGGATTGCCACTATCTCTATTTTACATGTGAGAAAACTCATGAGGATCAGAGCACTTAAGTAATTTGTCCAATGTTACACTGCTGGTGAATAGAATATTCTGGATTCTAATCCAGGCAAGCCCACTCTAGAGTCTCAGCTCTAACCTCCAGGGCAATCCCTTCCTGAAAAAGGTTGGTTAGCAGAGAGAGTAGCAAAGTTTATTCCTCAACTAGCAATTGACAGCATGAGTACCATGATAGAAACATTTATATATAAAAATGTGCATCCTTATATATTGTGATACAATTTTTACATACGGCTTTCAAACCTGCAAACAATACTACATATTTTTATGGGTATTAATGTAAGTGGTAAAGTGTTAAAAGATACATGGAGGCAATGCAGATACATAGTGATTTTGTGACTATCAATTGTTGTATGTTTAAACTATTTTATAATAAAATTTTAATGTATTTCTATGTCAGGCAACATCAAAATCAGACTGATTTTGTAAGTGAAACTGTAGGTAGTTCTGATCATTTACTTAAAACTTTTTACCTTGTTGTTATACTGTCTTTTCAATAAAAAAATACAAAACAGCTGGATGTGGTGGCACATGCCTGTAGTCCCAGCTATTTGGGAGGCCGAGACAGGAGGATCCCTTGAACTCAGGAGTTTGAGGCTGCAGTGAGCTATGATGGCACCACTGCACTCTAGCCTGGGTGAAAGAGTGAGACCCTGTATCTTAAACCAAAACCAAAACAAAACAGGCCAGGCACAGTGGCTCATGCCTATAATCCTAGCGCTCTGGGAGGCCAAGGCAGAAGGATTACTTGAAGCCAGGAGTTCAAGGCCAGCCTTAGCAACAGCAAGACCCCATCTCTAAAAGAAAATAGAAAAAATTGGCTGGCTGTGGTGGCATACCTGTAGTCCCAGCTACTCAGGAAGCTGGGGCAGGAGGATCACTTGAGCCCAGGAGTTGGAGGTTGCAGTGAGCTATGATGATACCACTGCACTCAAACAAGGGGGGACAGAGCAAAACTGTGTCTCCCCCCCACCAAAAAGAAACGTATTAGTTGTATTGTGCCAATATCAATTTCCTGGTTTTGATAATGTACTAGAGTTATATAGGATGTCATCACTGAGAGACTTGAGTGATGAAATGAATTATTATTGTTAAATGGATTAATAAATAAAGGTTATTTTTATTTATTATTCTCAACAAGTTTGAGAATCTCTTTGTTTTAGGAGCCTTTTTATCATCCCTAGGCACTATTAGATATTTTTCCTTTGTGCTCCCATCATGGCTCTATCATGTTGTAGGTTTCGTTTATAAAGTCCCATATTCTTTAAAAATGTTATTCTTTTCCTGGAAACTTTAATAGGCCATCAACCCATTTCCACTTTTAAAAATTGAGATATAGCTCACATACCATAAAATGCACCCTTTCAAAGAGTATAATTCAATGATTTTCCATATAGTCACAGGTTGTACTGCTATCACCATTATCTCAATCCAGAACTTTTTCATCACCTGAAAACAACCCCTGTACCCATTAGCAATCACTCATCATTTCTCCCTCTCCCCAGTCCTTGGCAACAACTAATCAACTTTCTACCTATGTGGTTTTTCTTATTCTGGACATTTCATATGAATAGAATCATACAATGTGCGACTTTTTGTTAGGCTTCTTTCACTTAGCATAATGTTTTCAAGGTTCATCTATGTTGTGGCATGAATCAGTACTTCATTCCTTTTTATGGCTGAATATTATATATCTATTGTATGGAGATATAGACACACACACACATTTTGTTTATTCGTTCATCAGTTGATAGCCATTTGGGTTATTTCCATTTTTTGGCTATTCTGAATAATGCTGTCATGAACATTTGTGTACAAATTATTGTGTGACTATATGCGTTGATTCTCTTGGATATATATCTAGGAATAGATTTGTTGGATCATTTGGTAACTCTATGTTTAAGATTTTTTTAGAGATTGGGTCGTTGCCCAGGCTGGTCTCCAACTCCTGGGCTCAATCAGTACCCCTGCTTCAGCTTCCTGAGTAGCTGGATTACAGGCATACCCCACCATGCCCCATCCCTGTGTTTTAAGTTTTTGAGCAATTGCCAAATTCTTTTTATAGAGAATAGGCCAGCAACTTTTATTAATAAAATAATTATTTTATCGTTGTACAAGTAATACATTATAAAAACCTTGAAAAATTCAGAAAATTATAGAAATTTTGAAAAATCCAGAAAAGAATTAGGACAGAATAAAAATCATTCTCATTTCTTACCATTGTGGGTAACCATTGTTAACATCGTGATCAGTCTTTTTAATATGTGCACATGCACACACACACCCTCACCCACAAATACAGATGGCCTCTGATTTACAATGGTTACATTTAGGATTTTTCAACTTTACCATTGGTTTAATGGGGTTTTGAAAGCATTTTTGACTGATGGTGTTTTCAACTTATTATAGTTTTATCAGAACTTAACCCCATGGTAAATAGAGGAACACCAGTAATTGGCATCATACTGTACATATCAAATTTGGTTGTTTATTTTTTTTTCACTTAATAAAAGACAATGAATTTTTCAAGTTAAGTAGTCTTCTAAAACATGATTTTTCAGTGGCTACACATTATTATTTTGTGTAAATGTATCAAGATTCATTTAAGCCATATCCTTTTGATGAATAATGACGATATTTTTAATTTTTCCCTGACAACTCTATAACAAGTATACTTAGTATATACATTGTGGTGTTTATTATTTTCCTAGAATAAATTTCTAAAATTTTAATTAAGTATATGTATTTTGACTGTTTTTGATACAGATTACCATACCATCCTCCAAAAGGTTGTATCCATCTGTTTCGGTCTCCAGCAGCAAACAACATGGCCTGCCCACTAGACAGTGGCCTACTGGTAATTATATTTTAAATATCTGCCAATTTAAGGAACCAAAAAAGGCCATATTCATGTTATGTGTGGCATTTATTGGATTATCAAAGAAAATTAAATTTTTTCTTATGCTTATTGATCATTTGTATTTTTTTAATTTATGAACTCTTTTTCATGTACTTGGTCTATTTTTCTATCTTGGCATTTGTCTTGTTATTCATTTGGAAGAGTTTGTAATATAGTTGTATATATTGCATATATTATTACTAGTTCCAATAAAGTTTGTCTTTTTTTGACAAATTTGTTTTTTTCATATACATTACAAAAGTAATAGATGCTCAATGTAAAAATACAAAAAATTATAAAAGTATAAAACATACCATAGTCTATCCTTTCAAATTGAGAATTTGGTATATGTTCCTACAAATGTTTTTTTCCTATCCATATCCTACCAATTACATTTCTTTTCAAAATTGGAATCATAGTACACATACTATTTTTAACTAGATCTTCACTTACTATATCATATATATTTCAATATCAATACATGTATCTTTATCTTCTTCTTTTTTTTTCTTTTTAGAGATGGGATCTCGCTCTGTTTGCCCAGGCAGGAGTGCAGTGGCATCACTGTCGCTCACTGTAACCTTGAGCTCTTGGGCTTAAGTGATCCTCCTGCCTTAGCCTCCCTCCCGAGTAGCTGGGACTATAGGTCTCAGACACTGTGCTTTATCTTCTTTTTAACAGTTATATTACTGTTATTTTTATCTTCTTTTTAACAGTTATATTACTATTATGTGACATATTTTTATCTTCTTTTTAACAGTTATACTATTATTATGTGACATTTTTTAATACAAAAAAGTTTTACATTTTTATTTAGTCATATCATTCAGTCTTTTTAAATGGCCTATTGCTTAATGTTTATGCTTAGAAATAAGGTTCTTAGGTTTTTACGTGAATTCTCTGGTTGGCTATTCAGGAAATTCTCCTTTCTTTTAAGAGATGTGCTACGCTATGCTGTGACAATGAAGACTACCAACATCTATACTTTATAGTGTAACTATAGGAAGAATCTGACCATAGGGGGAGTATGATAAACTTTGATGTGTAAATGAAGGGTGGAAAGATACTTTGTTTTGATAAAATGTATTGAAGTGCCTATTTCAAGTGGATTAAAATTCAGAGCACATTACCATTTCAGCTGGTCTAAACAGCTAATTTTTACAAGTTTAAAATATATCAATAATTTTGAAATAGAGAACTCTTACTTCCTTAAAACATTCATGAAATCGCTGGGTTAGGTGTTGGGAATGCAATGATGAGAAAACACACACACACCCACACACAATCCCAGCTCTGATGGAGCTGGGACTGTCAAGTGGGGAGACAAATATTATTGAAATAATTACACAAATATATAATAACAAAGTACATTGTGTGTGATGGAAGAAAAGTGTAGGTAGGATGATATGAAATGATTATAAGGGATCATTTCTTGGCCTGAAACATCCTGGAAAGCTCACCTGAGAGTGTCAGTTGTGCTGTGTGTGGAGGAGAGGGATGGGAGGTGGTTGGCGAGGGGCTGCGCTGGGGAGTAATGGAACGAGGGGTGCAGGAACACTGAGGCTGGAAGGAGTACGTGCCTTGGGCAACACAAGGGCTAACTGAAATGCCTACAAGAAGCAAGAACCATGGGAGAGGAGGGAGTAGGACCATGCCTCTCCTAAAGTATTTAAATTCAAACAGTTTTCATCATTTAAAAACAGGCGAACAATTTGTAATCCCTGCTTTACAGGGATCCTAAGTCGTTAAATGATCACCGAAGTCCTGGGAGTGTCCTAAAATTTAGTGTTTGAGGGAATTCCACTAACACTGGGTAGAAGAGGATTGACCCAGCAAGTATTCCTGAGTCCTAAGAAGAAAAGCCAGGAGTGGGTTTCGTGTTACTAATGGTGGGTGAAAGAGGAAGAGGGCCTTTTTAGAGGAAGGCAGTGGTACTCAGAGTAAAATGCTGCTAAGAGGTCAAGGAAAATGAGAACTGAAAAAATATCCATTGGATTTTGTAACATGGAGGTCAATGATCTTCACAAAATGCCCAAAATGTGCTGATATATAATAGTATAATCAGTCTCAAGTATTTTCTGAGTTGTCTGTGTCTTGCCTGATTGGGAGGAGTGTGGGTCGCTTTAGATGGATTCCAAGCTTCTGGAGATCTGGCTGCATTCTAGCAACAACCTGTGTGGTGTTATAAACAAGACCATTATAAGATAAACACATTTTGACAGTCATTTATTACCTACTGCTTTAATATCAGAGAGAACCCACTGGGAAATATATTTAGCATGTGTATCTTGTGCAATGCCGTATAGGTAGGTATCTGATAAATGTAGATCCTCAGAAGCAAAGTTCTATGAGATGTATTATTGCCTTTATTTACGAAAAAAAGACTGTGCTTAAGGTATACATATCTGCTAGCTACTGAAAACTGCAGAACCCCTACCTATACCACTACCATTATTTGCAGAAGAAATACTCTAAAAATGTCCCACAGAACAGGATGAAAGTAGTTTTCTAAACCATGATGATAAGACTTTATCATGGTAACTGACATTTTTCAAGATAAAAAGTGAGCACAATGATTAGTGAACTCAACAGAAAGCTCCAAAATTAACAGTTTATACAAATCAAGCTCTCTTAAACAATTGCAAAAATTACCATATCTATTGGTCTTTACCTGAATTAATTATTTCTTAAGGCCCTCACAAAATTACTGTTCATCAAAAATAAAATTCTACAGATAAGGAAATTAAATTTAGAAAAACATTTGTCATAATTAGTATAATTAGTTACTGTTAAAATATCAAAACAGTAATACATTTCAGAAAATATATATGTAATAATTTTTTTTTTTTTTGAGAGAGTCTCGCATTGTTGTCCAAGCTAGAGTGAGTGCCGTGGTGTCAGCCTAGCTCACAGCAACCTCAAACTCCTGGGCTCAAGCAATCCTGCTGCCTCAGCTTCCCGAGTAGCTGGGACTACAGGCATGTGCCACCATGCCCGGCTAATTTTTTCTATATATCTTAGTTGGCCAATTAATTTATTTCTGTTTATAGTAGAGACGGGGTCTTGCTCTTGCTCAGGCTGGTTTCGAACTCCTGACCTCAAGCAATCCACCTGCCTCGGCCTCCCAGAGTGCTAGGATTACAGGCGTGAGCCACCACGCCCGGCTTGTATGTAATAATTTTTAAAGCTCTAGTGAAACATACTCAAAAACATAGCTAAGCAACATGTTAACATTGGTTATTTACATACACAATACAATTAAGATCATTCTAGTAAAAAATTATACATATGATTGATATATAAATAGAAATATACACACATACATATAACTTCCTTTTGAAGGATTTTAGGAGAACATTTGCCACAATTAATTCTTTCTATATTACATCTTTTTTATAATTGAGAACTTCAATAGACAATATATTAAATGGTTCAATAGGACTGAACCATATATGCCATATGTTTACATATATTATTGAATTTTTAAAAATCTATAATTTTCAGTAATAAACCTTAAAAGTATTAAAATAAAGGAAATTTGCATTAAATCTTGGACCTTATTATCAGATTAATTTTCTTAAAATTCTGTTTTCATCTGGTTAGTGCAACATGTACATTATTTCCTACAAAATGAAATTCAATTCTTTATTCTGACATTCAAAACATTCCACACGCTTTTCACTTATCAGTAAAGCTCATTTCTACCCTGAGCTTGTGCTGTGTTCCTCATCTTGAATACTCTCTTTTCTTTGAATCCTATGATGTTTAAAGATGCAGTTCAATTTCTATCTCCCTGGTGAAATCTTCCCAATTGTCTCTGGCCTTGTCTTCACCATATCACCTTAATTACCTTTAACTGATTTTACTTTATTCTTACAATTTTTCCTTCCATCTACAGAGAGTATAACTAAAGCCCAGGTTTACTGTTGCTCAAGTGTCTCTCATTCTCTTCCAAAGCTAACTGATCTTCTTACTATTGGCTTTGTTTAATGCATGATTTTCACCATGCAACTGAAATATAGAGTCTGGAATTTTCTTCAAACTGGGGACTAATTCCTTTTAATCTCATCAAGTCTTAGGTAAGTTCTTTTATGATAAGTGTGTTTTTACAGGTAGATATAAAAAAATGTATTTTTACCTGTCTTTTAGTGGGATATTTTGATTGTTCAATTTCTCTGAAAATATAGAGCTTTTAAAAAAAAGACCAGTAAAGTCTTCCTTTTGTTGAGTTTGATGTTTTTCCTTTTTCTCTTCTTTCCCAAGCACAGGGGAAGAGGTATAGAAGTGGAAGAATATATGCTTTTACAAGGTCACCCTGGGGTAGATGGAGAAAAGGAATTATGGTGCTAGCTTCCTCTACTGCATAGGCAGTTTAGCTCTGTTTGAGACTATTGTGCCTGAGCTCCCACTTTACAAATCTAGGGCAAATGCAATCCAAACAAGCATGATTTTCTTCTTGCATATAACAACAGCAGCCATTTATTAAACTCCTACTATATGTCAGATACAGTGTTGGTTCCTTTATATATTACCTAATTATCATAATCAAATGTACCATGATTCTCATTTTACGGAGGAGAAAACTGAGGCTTAGAGATGATAACTTGAATAACTAGTAAGTGGCAGAGCTAGAGTTTAGATGCAAAACTGATTCCAAAGCCTATGTTCTTTTTGATACACCACCTTGCAATGTCAGTGCTTTTTATTGGCAGGAATTCTCATTAGGGAATTCATAACTCTGGCAGCAATAGGGAAGGATAGGATAATAATAAAATGTTCTAGTGTATCTGGAGAGGCCCGCCAGCCCTCCTCTCCTACACACAGTCGCTCCAGGCCTAGTTATTAGGCTTCCTCACTTTGACAA
>VSMD01070806.1:0-39127 GCA_008750895.1 Mirza zaza
GAAGGAAGGAAAAAAGAAACAGAGAGAAAGAAAGGAAACATACCTGATTAGAGCTGTAAGTACGCTCAAATGGCTTGGGAACAAATACAGACAATGATCAAATTAATGATGGTTTGACTTACAATTTTTTAATTTTCTGATGTTGTGAAAGCAATACGCATTCAGTAGAAAGTGTACTTTGAGTACTCATATAACCACTCTGTTTTTCACTCTCAGTACAGTATTCAATAAACTACATGAGATATTCGATAATATTTAAATTAGGCTTTGTGTAGATGATTTTGCCTAACTGTAGGCTGATGTAAGTGTTCTGAGCACATTTAAGGTAAGCTAGGCTACGTTATGATACATTAGGTTAGATGTATTAAATGTATTTTTGAATTGTTATATTTTCAACATATGATGGATTTATTGGGATGCAACCCCATTGTAAGTTGAGAAGGATCTCTAATGGAGTTCACAGCCTTCAAGTATAGCTTTGGTAAAATCCTGATGCTTTGGGTTGAGACATAGAATGGTGATATGCAAAGATAAAGGTAAATCTTAAATGAACCAACCAGACCCTGCATGGACTGTCTCCTAGCTTTTTGCCAAATAAATCCATGACTGGATTAGGGTTGTTTGGAATTGCTACTTTTCTAGTTATCTGTCAGAAGAAAATGTGCTGAGGAAAGAAAATATTCTAGAATGCAAATATATCTATTATTTTTTCATTCACAATGTTTAATATACAATCAAATATAATCAGAATGTGAGAACAAAATTAAGAACCAAGAAAAACAACAGATAATAGAAAGAAATGCATAAGAGATCAAGTTAATGAAATTATTAGACACTAACTTTAAAATAAGAATAATCTATTGAAGGAAATGAAATGTAAGATTGAAACTTTAGGTGAAGACTGGAATATATGAACATGAATTAAATTGAAGTTCTAGAACTGAATAACCAATAATTGAAATTAAACTCAACAGATGTAAATTTTAAAGCAGATTAGATTCAACTAAACTTTCTTAGTTTGTCCCACTCTCTAAATACCTTTCTTCTGGAATTCCAAATACATATATTTTAGACTTTTTAAATACCATAACCTTATTTCTCTTATTTTCTTTTCTAAATTTTATCCTTTTTTTCCCTATATGTTTTCAGTTTTAATATTTTCTTTGTATTTGTCTTCTAGTTTACTCATACTCTCTTCAACTGTATCTAATCTACTTTAAATTTTTTAATATTTGTGTCTGATGGGAAGTCAGTGATGCTGAAAGGAATGAAGAATAGTGATATGTGTAAATATGAGATTAAATCTAAATAAATATTTGTTGTAGATAATACTGTCTAATAAAATAATGTCCAATGAAGTTGCATGCACATTTATAATAAAAAGATATAAAAACAATACAGTAAGGAGAGTTCTAGAGGAGTGTAAATGCTATAAGGTCCTTACATTATCCGAGAGTAGGTAAAATTATTAATTCATATTAGTCTTTTAATATATCATGGACATATGTAGTCTCTAGCATAACCACTGAAAGAACAGTGAAATGATGTGTAGGTATTAAAATGATGGCAGGAAATGAAATACTAAAAAAAATTAATCTAGAAAAGAAATAATGTAAATAATCTAAGTAATTTATTTTAAAAAAGAAGTAATTAAGCTATAAAAAGAAAAAAAGAGAAAACAATAGAAAATGTGGGAAAAAATTTTAAAGTACTTAAATGGTATATTTAAGTCCAAATATTTCATTAACAACATCAAAAGTAAAAGAACTGAATACTCTAATTAAAAAGGGGTTGTTATTACTTGATGAAAAGTACAACATCACCAACTAATGCTTTTTGACAATAACTCTCATACTGAATTAAAAACACAACAGACATAACTAAAATATAAAAGCACAGAAAGATTGAAATGAAAAGATGTAAAAAAATATATATCATATCAAACACTAGCCAAATAAGATTTGGCATAACCATATAACATTAAAACATATATTTTAAGGGGGAAAACATTCTAGAGATAAACAGGAACATTTCATAATGATAAGGTAGAAAATTGTTTTCTTTCTTTTCTTCCTTTTTTAAAAATAAAATACAAGGTTTTTTATCTTTTCGGTTTTGGAAACAAGGATAGCCAATGTCTGTGCAGACTGAGGATCCCACAAAAGGACTGAAACTGAAATGTCAGCTACTAGGATAAGTGATTCATAAGAGACTTGCCATTTTCACTACAGTTATGCTTCCTGAAGGTACTTTCACACCTGCTATTTCAACACCTTGTTTAATGCTTTCTGTGTTCAAGTTAAGATCTAAAATCTCCTGATCTTTAATGGTCCTGGAGACCACTTGTACCTTGCTACCTCGAAAGCAGAAAGCATTATCATTCAGATGCCTGCCATTCTTCATTATATTTCTCTGATGTTTAGATAGCCCATTCTCACACTGAGAGCAGGGCGAGTAAGTTATACCTTCTTCTTGTGTTATTCTTTTTTGACCAATTTCTTCCCAGGAGAAAGCTGTAAGATTTTTAACGCTATTTTTTGTAATTGAAATTTGTATTAATATAATTGTAGATTCCCATGTAGTTATAAGAAATGCCAAGAGATCCCATGTAACCCTACCCAGTTTCTCTCAACTACAGAATATTATCACAATCAGGATATTGACTTCGATACAATCCATTGAACTTATTTCAGATTTCCATTTTACGTGTGTGTATGTGCACATGTGTATACTTGGTTCTACACAACTTTAACACACATGTTTGTTTGTATATGGAGCACCACAGTTGTCTTAGCCAGCTTGGGCTACTATAATAAATGCCTTAAACTGGGTGGTTTAAACGGTTGATATGTATTTCCCAAGATCAAGGTGCCAGTAGATTCAGAGTCTGGTCATGACCCTCTTCCTTGTTTGCAGACAGCTGTCTCCTGTTGCAGTCTCACCTGGTGAACACAGGAAGAGTTCTGGTCTCTCACCCGTACTTTGAGGGCACTAATCCCATCATGGGGCTCTGCCCTTAAAACCGCATCTAAACCTAATCACTTTCCAAAGGCCCTACCTCCAAATACTATCACATTGGAGGTGGGAAGGGTTTCAACATGTAAATCTTGGGGGACACAAGCATGCATTCCACAACAACAGTCAAGATACAAACCCTTCTAACAACACCAGGATCCTTCCAATTGCCTTTTACAGCCACTTCCCCGCCTCCCACCCCCACTCTGGCAACCACTAATCTGTTCTCCATGTCAAATTCTTGTTATTTCAAAAATATCATGTAAGTGGAATTATACAGTGTAACCTTTAGAGACTGGCTTTTTTCCTTAACATAATTCTCTAGGTGTTCATCTAAATTGTTGCATGTATCAATAGTAAGTTACTTTTCATTTCATGGAACAATATTCCATGATGAGGATATGCTGCAGTTCGTTTAATCATTTGCCCATTGAAGGACATCTAAGCCATTTCCAGTTTTCAGCTATTATGAATACAGCTCATATGAACAGTCATGTACAGGTTTTTGTAGGAAGATGTTTTCATTTCTCTGGGATAAATGGTCAAGAAGGGAATTGCTGGGTCATATAGTAATTGCATATTTAATTTCATACGAAATTGCCAAACTGTTTCTACAGTGGCAGTACCATTTTATATTCTCATCTGCAGTGTAAGAGTGATTTAGCTTCTCCACATCCTTGCCAGCATTTGGTGTCGTCACTTTTCTGTTTTAGCCATTCTGATAGGTGTATAGTGATCTCTCACTGTGGTTTTAATTTGCATTTCCCTGAGGGCTGATGTGTAGAGCACACTCTCACATGCTCATCTGCCAACTCTACACTCGCCTCAGTGAAATGTGTCTTCCTATCTTTTGCCAATTTTCTAATTGATTTTTTTTAATGTTGAATTCTGAGAGTCCTTCATATATTCTATATCTTATTCTTTTGTTGGATATTTGATTTGCAAATATTTTTTTCATTCTGTAGCTTATCTTTTCATACTTTTCCCATGGGCTTTTGCAGAACAAAAGTTTTAATTTTGATGAAGTTAAAATGATCAATTTTTCCTTTTACAGATTGTGTTTTTGGTATTAAGACTAAGAAGTATTTGCCTGGCTCTATATCCTGAAGATTTTCTCCTGTGTATTTTTTCTAAGGTTTTATAGTTTTACCTTTTACATTTAAATCTGAATACCATTTTGTATTAATTTTTATATGAGAAACACTTTTTTCATTTTAGGCTTCTCTCTGTATTAATTCAATTTAAAAATATGGCAACATGTCTTCTATCGTCAAATAAATACGTTCATAAATACATAAAAGCAAAGCAATGACAAAAAGGTAACATATTTATACTTTAGTACTTCCATGCCTGTTTTTGTCATGCCAGTTGCCAGAAATACTCAGTACTAAGTACTTAGTATTTTCCTTTCTAAACTCTTCACTTTCTTTAAAGTTTGTCTTTAAGTCCCATTTTCTTGTGGAAGTGTCCCTGACCACTTTTGTGTGGAGACACTTTCTTCCCTGATGTTCTGTAGCACTTTTTTTCTATTTTAGCATATTATGGGGGTACAAGTGTTAAGGTTACGTATATTGTCCATGCTCCCCCTCCCCCCTCGAGTCAGAGCCTCAAGAGTGCTGCAGGGAATCAAATCAAAGACTCAATTCCCTGCAGCACTTTTTTATACAGTTAGTGCCACATGCAACTAGAGTCTCGTCTTCTTCTTTGCTTCATTTAATACATTATGTTTTCTTCTGCCACAAAGCCTTGGCACACACAGTTTCTTACAATCTCCCTCTACACCCCTCGCTTGAGGCTGCTCATTTACCCTTCAGTTCTCAGTGCAGATGTTGCTTTCACGTAAAGGATTGAGTCTCACAATTTTAAGAGTTCATAGAACTGGTTCTTAGCACCGTTGCTAATTATGATTTATTTGTGTGATTATTTGACTTTCCCACTAGACTATAAACTCTATGAGGGAGGAGCTATTTGGTTTGGGTCACCTTTGTATGTTCTGCTTATAGCACCATGCCTGGCAAATAATGGAGGCTCCATAAACATCTCCTAAAAAATAAGCATATGAGTGAGTTTTTGATTTGTAAATTTCAAAAAAAAAAAAAAAACAGGGGCTATGACTTACATCTTAACTGCATAGCTTCCAGATGCTAGGAAGATTTAATACTTGATATCTACAAGAGAAAGCTGAGTATTTAATTTATCAATACAAGAAAGTGTTTAGGAGAACAGCAATATTTACCCAGATAACTGTTATTGGGAACAAAGGGCAAGGTGGTACATAAAACCTTTCCTGAAATATTCACTTGATTTGAGTTAAATAGCCATACTAATTTAAACAATCAGAGTAACTACTTATATTATTTTCTTTTGAGCATAAAGCCATTGCTAACAAACCCTCGTATTATATTTCTTGTACAGTAAAATAAAATTCCTTAAGGAATATAGGGATGGACAGTCAAGGGAGACGATTAGCGGCCGAATTTGTACCAGAGCATTTTATAGAGTGGATATAATTTTGCTGGCCTATTTATGAGTTAAAATATGCATTATTTTGTTTGGCCCATTTCTCATTTTACACTCTCCTGGGAGCCCAGTCGAACTGCATCTCATTTTAACTCCCTGCATAGCTCTGTCTTTTCCATCCACCAGGTTGGATGGGAGTGGAAGTCACTTTGCTATCGGCAGCTGCATGGGGGCATGCTGACTCTGTCTCTCACAGAAGTAGGAAAGGTAAAAGCCCTACGCAGAGGACTTTCCATTCTTAGCTAAACCTAGTTGCTTTGGCCTGAGGGCCTAATCAAGTATTATAAACACTGATTAAATAAGGTAGGTCATTTCCATCACCATTTTCTGGAGGGGGAAGTGGAGGTGCCACACGAGGGAATGACATTTGCAGACTCAGGAAGACAATTTGCTGTGGCTTAATTCCTTTCCCTTGCGAAGGCCAGCAGCGAACACAGGAGGAGTTAGACATAGTCTGAATCCTGTTCAAACACGTCACATTTGGGGACTGAGGTGTCTGATTGAAACTTCCCATACAGCTATATATCCATATGCTGTACACCCAAATCCGTGATGAGGCGTTGTTCATCTCCTGTCTTCACATCTAACAGTCTGTGCCAGACGGAATAAAAAAGTTGATTACACACAGCTTTGCCAATGTCTCTTGATGGGAAAGAGCAAAAAAAAAAAAAAAAAAATCCTCCTGAACAAATGAAATGTCAGTCAAAACTCAAACATATTAAAGCAAGATATACTATATTATTTTCCTAGATTAGAGATTAACTGGTTTCTAATTACTTCCTAAGATGTATAATAAATTTGCATGACTGGTTTTATGATTCGGGAATATTCCTTAATCCAGGTTTATTGTTGTTGTTGTTATGTTTTCGCTCAGGTGCCTGCCTCCTTGTGAAGGTGGTATTATCATGCAGAGGGAGCTTATTTGAGAGGCACTACCCTGGGAATTGAGAGAGGCAGCAGAGCTCAGAATTTCTTCTTTCTTTCTTAATGAGCTACAGTCCATAAAGTGTTAAAGCAGGCCAAGATCTGAAGGAGAGAAGAAAACTGAGTTTGAGCTGCTCACATCTTGACAGCCCCACCCCCACCACACTCTGAGCTCCAGTTTGCCTCACAGGGGCATTTCAAAGAAATTGGGTTGCTTGGCAGCGTGGGCGGGAGGCAGGGAGGAAAAGGAGGACTTTAGAATTAAATAAGGCAGTTGGAATGGGTTGCAAATTTTCAAGGCTGGTAATGTATCACTGGAAATCACTGGAATTGGTGCAGGTTCTATGACACTCACATTCCTACTTTCTCTCCACTGGCTTTTCTTGACGGTTTGACAGGACCAGGTCTCTCTGACTCCCCCCTTTGATTCATGGGATCTTGAAGGAGAGACACTCTCGTTCCTAATGCTTGCTGTGGGCAGAATTTATGAGACTATACAGAGACCTTCAAACAGCCTCCAATTTCTTCCTTGGTTTAGAACTTCAGGGCCAAATGTTACCGATTTTACTAGATTCTTGCTCCTGAAAATGTTGCCCCCTGAACGGCAGAACAGCCCTCACCAGGGGCTTGTCAATGATGCAGAATCTCCACCCGAACACATTAAATACGATCACGCCTTTTTAATAACACCCTCAAGTGATTCATACGCACGTTAAAGTTTGAGAAGCATTGCTCTAGATCAAACCCTGTATTTTATATTATAGATTAGGAGACTGTGGCACTGATCTTGGAGGTTATTAGCTCTTGTCACACAACAAGAGTCTGCTTTCTGCTGGGACACTTCTCTCCTCCATGCAACACTGCCTGTCTTGAATCTTGAATTAAGAGTTATTTGGGAATTTGTGATCACTAGCAAAGAAGCCCCTCGTTCACACAAACAGAAATTGTTTCTGGGTTTCCATGATCAAGCACATGGAGCACAGTGCCTGCATATGCAGTGGGTCCACAGTTATTGCTGTCATCACACTATCCATAGCACTAGTACTAAGAGCTTTTACTGCCGTTAGTGCTCTTATACATGTATAGTAAAAGTAAGAGAAAATGGTGACGCTTTCTCATGGAGGATGTCTTGTCCACCAGGTAGCGGCAGCCCAGGCCAGGAGACACTGGGGGCTGCTATGGTGGGACAGGGGCTTATCTTCACTCAGTTTCCCCAGAGGCCGGGCAGGGATTAGCTGGCGAAACATCAGCCAGTGCCGCACAGCTCCTGGTAATCATGAGGGGACTGCCTTTACCTGCTTCCCTGCAGGTAGCAAAAAGCTGAGGAAGAGACGTTTAATGACGCTGCGAGAGCTGTTTGCGTCTTCGGGGATCTCTAAAGTCTGCTGCTAACTGCAGGCTCTGCCGTTCTGGATCCACGGGAGACAACCTAGTCCTGGTCAGCGATGTCTATTCTCTAACGCCTTTCTTCCTGTCCTTCCTCCCTCTCTTGCTTTTCCTTCCCTCAGTGTTTATGGAGCGCTCACCATCTGCCAAGCTGCGCGGCAGGTGCGTGCAGGCAGAACGCACAGTGCTTGCTGTCTGCCTCACGGCGACGCTGCAGCCAGAGGGCCAGGCGTGCGTGCAGCCGCCTGGGAGCGGCGCTGGGAGGGCGTGGGGAGGACCGCAGAGAGAACGCGAGAGGGTGCGTAGGGGTGAAGCTGCCGAGCACTGTAGCCGCTGCACACTTTGATGGCATGCGTGTGTCTCCCTAGAGGGAGTGACACCTGAGTGAGGCCTTGCCAACCAGGGAGTATTTCGCCAGTTGGTGGAATGAGGACAGGTCCACGCTGGTGGAGGGAACAGCAGGAGCGAAGGCAGGACGAGACAGGCATGTGCTCAGGGAAGCACTCATGCTTTGCCAAATCGGGAGGCGTATATGCTGGGAGAAGAGCAGGGGTGACTGGAAAGGCAGATGGAGTTGGGTTTGAAGGGTCCTGAGTGTCCTGCTCACGAGTCTGACCTCTATCTTTTCTATGGAAAAACTTTACAGAGGTGAGAAACATAAACAGATCTGAGTGTTGGAAGCACACGGCTGGCATGTGGGCAGGAGAACTGGGGATGGGAAGGGCAGGTGACAACGCTCCCAACAGAGCTCAGGCGGGAGTCGTCAAGCCCACGCTCGGAGCAGGCACCGAAGGAGCAGACCGCTCAGTAAGCGTCTCTCCTCTCCTCCCCACGTGTCCCCGGCGGGCAGGGGACGAGCCGCTGAGCCTCAGACCCAGGCTCGGGATACACCAGCCACCAAGGCAGAGCCACATTTGAAGACCAAGGCAAAGCTGTGAAGAGAAGGGAATTAAGGACATGCTTAGCTATGCTTGGAAGTTCATCTCTGTGAGTCCTTGTTGCCTTTTTCTACTAGGATTGTAAGGCAGGAACAATGTGGCACCTCTGACAAACCCCCTCGCCTAGAGCGCTGTGCGAGAGCCGCCCAGTATTCTCCTGTGCTTGCCTGCGGCCTTCTCGCCTTCCGGGCGAGCTAGAGCCGGGCTCCGCCTTCACAGCCGCATGGCACTGACAGCATTTCTCTGCCAGAAGGTGGACGCCTTCTCTGTTTAGATGCTTCCACTTTGGGACGTGGGATGCCGGAGGCAGGGCCCAGTGAGAGTGATGAGAGGTACAATCGAGTGTGCCTACAGTAGGGGATGTTCAAGTCACTTACTCTGGGGTCAGTTTCGGGGGCGAGAGGCACAAATGATGCATGGCAAGGTGACAGTAGGAATGCATTGCGAACTGATCTTTCCTGTGGAGGGGAGGACTAGGACAGCCCCCCAGAGCCGTGTCAGTAGGCTCCACATGTAGACATAGATCACCACCACTCTGCTGACTGCATACGGGGGAGTATTTTACTTCAAAGGGCTGAACCACAGTTACATCTTGTTCTTAAATCACAAGCTTTAAAGAGCAGTGCCATGATTAATTAGAGCCCTAAGACTTCTGCTTTGAGACAGAACAAACTCTGAAATGGATCCTTTCATCTTTGAAAGGTAACAGCCGTAGCCACATGTAATAAGCAAACGTAGAGCCAATCAGAATTAGAGATCTGAATTATAGGATTTGGGGAAGGACTTTGTAGAACTATAAAAAACTAATTGATTGCTAATAAAAGATATTTCCAAGTAGAAATCTTACTGGGGCTAGTTTAATAGATATTTTTTATGATATAAATATAGTTTTTAAAGTGATTAGCAAGTTTACTTTTTAAGTAGGCTAACATAACTCCTTTAATTGAGTGTGGCAGAAGCTATAGCATAGCAGAAGGGCATATAGTCTTTGAGAGCAGAAAATGTCTTCAAATTTATATGCCTCTGTTCACTAGCTATCCACTATCTTGAACACCTAGCTGTTCAAAATGCCCATTTCTCATCTTTACCCTGACAATAATAAAATCCAACCAATTGGAGAGTCATACAGATTAGACGAGATAATGTATGTAAATACCTGTCCCTTAAGGGCATGCACAATTCATTGTCTTTGAACCTTTCCCCACAGAATAAAATACGTTTCTCTTCAGACACATCACGTGAAAGTCATTGATCTCTTGTCAGTAGTGATTGAATTCTTAAAATTTTATTTTTAAAATCGATGTACAATACAATTGAATCTTTTTGGGGTATGGTGTTCTAGGAAAATCACCATATTTATAGAGTATTTTAACCACAGAACGAAGAACAGTTACGTCTCCCCACAAGTCTCCCTTGTGCTACTGATTGGTATCCTTCCCACACCCTTAATTCTTGGCCAACACTGTATACCCTCTGTCACTGTGGGTTTGTCTTTCGGAGACCATCATATAATGGAGTTATGCACCATATAAACTTGAGACTAGTTTCTTCCCTTCACATGCTGCCTTTGAGACTCGACACCGCTGCACACATGGGCATGTGCTTCCTCTATTGCCCCACGGCATGGTGCGCACCAGCCCGCCGCCACCCGTTCACTGGAGGTGCGCGGATTGCTTCCAGATGTGGCTATTGAAAGGAGAGCTGCTGCAAACATTTGATGTGCAGGTTTTGTGTGAATACACGCTCTCATATCTCTAAGGTAAAATACCCAGGAGTAGGGTTTCTGGGTCGTATGGTAAATATCTGTTTTGCTTTATTTTCCAGAATGGCTGCACTGTTTTGTATCCCACTAGCAATATGTGAGAGTTCAGTTGCTCTGCGTCTGTATCTGCATTTGGCGTTATCAGTGTGTTTTATTTTAGCCATTCTACTAGGTACATAGAGATATCTCATGTGGTTTTAATTCATATTCTCCTAATGGCTAGTGAAGGCAATCATCTTTTCCTGTGTTCATTTATTTACTTTTTTTAACCATACATACCTCCTCTTCAGTGAAGTGTCTGTTTAAGTTTTTGCCTATTTATTTGATTATTTTTAGAGAAAGAGTCTTGCTCTGTCACTCAGGCTGGAGTACAGTGCGACCATCACAGCTCACAGCAACCTTAGATTCCTGGGCTCAAGTGATCCTCCTGCCTCACCCTCCCCAGTAGCTGGGACTATAGGCATATTCGCCACCACGCCCAGCTAACTTTTTTTTAAACGTATTTTAGATCCAAGATCTCACTCGGTTGTCCAGGCTGGTCTAGAACTCCTGGCCTCAAGCGATCCTCCCTCCCTAGCACAAAGTGCTGAGATTACAGGCATGAGCCACTGCGCCAGGTCCTTGTCCATTTCTTAAATGGGTTGTTTGCTTTTTTGCTGTTGAAATTGTGTTACCTATAGATCAATTTTACCTTATTGGGTCTTACAATCCATGAGCACTATATGTCTCTCCATTTATTTAGCTCTTCTTTGATTTCTTTCATAAGCATTTTATAGTGTTCACACAGAGATATAGTAAAGGTTTTGTTAGCTTTATAACTCAGTGTTTTTTTAAGCTATTGAATAGAGTATTTTTTTTAATTTCTGAGATTTTGTTGCCATTATATAGAAGTATGATTAATTTTTGTGTATTGACTTTGCTAAATTCACTTATTAATTCTAGGTGCTCTTTGGTAAATTTCTTGGGATTTTTCTACACAGAGAATTACATCATCTGTGAATAGGAATTTTCTTTTCCCAGACTTCTAATGTATTCTCTGTCCAAAGTTAGTGACCACTTCCCATTTATATGCTACTATGTGTCTACTCAGAGAGAAAGAGGAGAAAAAATGTGAAACTCTCTGCCAATTTGGTGACACTTCAAATGTTTATCTTCTTCCCCAACTTTCCTGCTATTATTTACTCTTAAGAGTCTTCAAAGAGATGCTCCATTCACTCTGTACAAGATTTATAGCTTCATTCAATAGGAGAAACAATGTGAACTGTGCTTACTCATTTTACCTTGAAACAAAACCAAAGACTGGATTTGGCGTGTCTTTTCCCTTAGCAATTAACGCATATTTGCATTTCCCCATCTAAACTCTTTTTTCTGTCTCTGCCCCTTCAGTTCCTTTTCTGACCTTGGTCCTAGACAGACAGCCTGGGCTGGGGACAGGATGTCGGTGAAGCAGAGTAAAATCAAGTCGATTTATGCATTGAGCTTTGGCTGCCTTAGCACCGTGCTCTAAGAAATTGAATTAAATGTGTCTGGACACAGGGCAAGAGAAAACTTTAACTTGGTTTATGTTCAGATTATTTCAAATTAGTGAGTTAATGGACCTCTTAAGTCACAGAAATTATCTGGATCAATTGACAACACAGGAAATCAATAAAAGCCTTCTTTGGTTGGCCAGTGCAGTTTCTGGTGATTCTACAACATTTGCGTGCTAAAACGTGAGTGTGTGCATGTGTTGCTGGCATGTGTGATGTGCTGCAATGAGAGGTGCGAGGACCCAGCCAGTGGGAAGGATGAAATGAGGAACACGGTGGTGGGGGACCCTCAGAGCTTGTTTTGACTGGTTTGACTGGTTTCACTGGGTTTCGTCTCTTGCTCTGGAAGCATCCGGTAAACCTTTGCTCTCTGGAAGTGTCTTTCCTGTCACTGTTAATCTGGCTGGTGAGGTTAAACTGATCCTGCCCCACGAAAACTGCTTTGTAGCTTCCTGCTGTTTCAGAATGAACTCTGGAGGAAAGCCATCCCTACCTTTAGGTTGCTGCTGTTCACCACGCTGCCCCTGGTGTTTCAGCGTGGGGTGCAGGCTCCACACCACAGCTTCTCGGGAAGCTTCCTTCTGTTCTCCCACCCACCCAGGCTCCAGGAGCGGGTCTGCAGTGTCGCCATCTGGTGGCCCCAAAGCCACGTGGGTAAGAAAAAAACAAAGGTTTTTTTTGCATGCTATTTCTTCTGCTGCTTTCAGTTGATTTAGGATGAACTTAGAGCAAATTTGTGCACCATTTTAGGCCCTTGCCCAGGCCATTTCTCCCCTCCTTGGTGCACTTGCCCAGAGGTGTCTGAGGTCAAGAAGAAAGGAAGCAGAGGGATTTGAAAAGCAGCAGGGCTTCTGATAAAAAACTAAGAATTACACAGAGAAAAGGTGCTGCTGATATGCATCTGATCTGAATGTAGCTGTATCAACTTTTCTGCTCTGCTCTGTTCCCGTCATTTTAGGGATTTTTAATCTCCTTGGCGCAGACAACACGTTTGGACCGAGAGATCTTTTTGCATTTACGGTTCTAGGTTTTGGGGTCATGGACAGAGAGAATGATTTCCACACCAAACTCCCTCCTGCACAGTCCCCTCCCTCAACCCCTGCTCTTGCCTTAGTGCCAAGAAGTGCTTTGTTCTTTCACAGGTTATGTTTTTCCCCCTGAACAAATGTAGAGAGTTTTTCTGTTCTCTGCAAGTTTAATATGCTAGTTGAAAATGCCAAAACGAACACTAGCTGCTTCATAAGTTGTTAAGGAATAGGAATCTGCACTGTGTTTTCATTTCACAACTGTTGGCATCTCTTCTCTTCTCCCAAATCCCTCACTCAGGAATTCTTTCATTTTTCTTTTCCAGTTTCTCCTGCTGTAATACGTATACATGTATGTATATATCTCTGTGTGCTTCTTATATATACTTTTTATTAAGCTCCTGGGCAAACAAGAGAAAAGGCAAATCTACCTTTCAGGAGTGACTGTTCCTTAAAGAGTTTTATCTATTCCTCCAGACTGTGTCCCCACACCCCAGGCCTTGTCAACTAGAGCTCTCACTCGGATCTGAAGCCCTGGCTGCAAGGGCATGGGCATTCCTGCCGCGCTTCCCACTTCCCCATGCGTCCCGTAGCCATCTACCAAGTTCTGCCTACTTGAGAGTTGTCATAGAAGCCAGTTAGGAGCTTAAAAATTAGTGTATTATTTTAAGTACTCATCCAGCAGCCTCTTCACGCTAGGCAGTGAAAGGAGACTGATTACTGGGCAACAGGAGAGATACAGTGAAGATGAGATGGTAACAAATTATCTATATGTTGGATGATCAACCTCTGAACAACTGTCAGAACGATTTACTATGACACGTTAATTAGAAACATTAAGGACAAGGGCAAAAGCTATTTCATATTTCAAAAAAATATATAAGAGTTGGTTGCAGACTAGTCCACTCAAAAATATACGTAGAGACCTAATGATCAGTTGGAACCCATGTGTAAATTTAAATTGGTGACTACTGTCAGGTGAACTCATGAAAAGTCTATAATTATCTGGATCATTAATATAAATTTCATGAAAAATACAGAAGTAAAAAAAGAAAATTAAAATTTTCCCTGACTTTTGATGTCATAGATCCCATGTACCAAAACTTAAAGTGTAGTTTTTTATTAATAACGAATTCCTTATATCCACAGTCTACATCAATGACTGCTAATTCATCACAAAATTATCTTAATAAGCTTCGCTATCTGATATTTCAAAACCACATTTAAAAAAGTAAAGTTTGACAGTGGAACTTGTGTTTTAGGGAAACAAACTGGCGACACTAGGATGTTACAGGTAACAATTCGGGGAAAATCTTTTAAAACACACAAAGATAAAACTGAAAATGAAAGTATCAGGGGTTTGGGACATTTTGGGTAGGAGTAAGTAGCCTCATCAATCATAATACCTCTAAGAGTTCTAGTATGTTGCAACACTACGTAAAATACTAACTGAATCCCAGAATCTAGCTTATGTTCTTAATCCTCTGCTTGAGAGGCAATGAATATGTGTGATATATTTTAGAAATATTTCCATAACAAAATATTTGAAAAATTTAAAGATATATAAAAGTGAAAGCCTCTGCTTTCTAGAAATCAGACACATCACTCGCATACTACTGGTACCAGAATGGACCTGCCGGAGAGCCACAGTGTACGTACACAGACAAAGCATTCGGCAGCAGCACGAACTTCCTAGAGGAAATGAACGTGACTAAAACCGAAGGCAGGGGAAGAATATGATGTTCATGCAAGTGACTCAAAGTACAGATTTGGAATAGAAAGGAAGTGATAGGAAGAAGGAACAAAAAGGAACAAAGAAAGGAGAGAAACAAACTTAAAAACAAACTCTTTTTTCTTTTTTTTTTCCAAGACAGTGTCTTCCTCTGTTCCTCGGCTAGAGTACTGTGGTGTCAGCCTAGCTCACTGCAACCTCAAACTCCTAGACTCAAGCAATCCTCCCACCTCAGCTTCATGGCTAGCTGGGACTACAGGCACCACCACCACACCTGGATAATTTTTCTATTTTCAGTACAGACGGTCTTGCTCTTGCTTAGGCTGGTCTTGAACTCCTACCTCAAGCAATCCTCTAACCTAGGCCTCCCAGAGTGCTAGCATTACAGAAGTGAACTGCCACATCTAGAAAAGAACAAACTCTTATATGTTCATGTACCATATGATTCATTTATTTAACAAATATTTATTAAATATCTTCCAACAAAAACATAAACAAATATTGGTCTCTGAGATAATTCTTGCATCCAAATTGCCTGTTAATTTTCCAAATAAACATTTTATTTAGGAAAATAAAGAATCAATAAACAAAGAAAAGTATAAATCCAAAATGAAGAGTGGGTGATTTAGAGCATTTTTAGACTCTGGCTACTCAGGTTACGTTCTATGGATCATTGACATCCACCTCACATGGGTGCTTGTTAGAACTCAATTCCAGGAATTGTCAACATGTGACCTGTGTAGTTACACAGAGCCCTGCCCTCAGGACTCAGGCTCTGGGTTGGTTTAGTGCATTATCGTTGTCATCTTGAAATTAATCTTTGAACAAGGTCCCTGAATTTTCAGTTTGCACTGAACTCCACACATTATGTAGTTGGTCCTGTGCAGACTCCTTGGGCCCCACCTCAGAGCTACCAAATAAGAATCTGCATATTAATGAGACGCTCAGGTGATATTTAAGTGCGAACTAAAATAAAATCTCAAGCCTCCCAGCCAACTGAATGGACCCACCTAGGCCAAGGGGACCCCAGGAAAACCTTAATGCTGAGTTGCTGGCATGAGCAGCTACGAGGTGAGACATGCCTTGTTATGGCCTCTCCTTTCTGGGGCTCCTCTTTGTAACAGTAAGATACTCAGTCATTAACAGGTGTAAGGTAGAGCTTAAGCTACACCTGCAGGTCATCAGTTTACTTAACAGATCACATGAGTCTCAGTACTTCTGGTGGCTTGTCTCTGATTAACCAACTTCCTTACCATGACTCAAAACATTCCAAGCCTTTAGATAAAGCTTCATTTCTTTAACCAATTACAAATCAAAGGACCTTGAAACCACCTATAACCTGTAAGACCCTGCTTCAAGATGTCCTGGCTTTTCAAGCCAAACCATTGTACACCTGCCATGTATTGATTTTGATTTATGATTTTACGTGTAATTTGTGTCTCCCTAAAATGTACAAAACCAAACTGTAACCCAACCATGGTGGGACTACTTGGTCAAGGCCTCTTGGGCATGGCTCTCTGGGCCATGGTCACACATATTTGGCTCATAATAAACCTCTTTAAGTTGTTTTACAGAGTCTGGGTTCTTTTCCATTGATAAAGGAATATTATTTTCCACTATAAAAAATTTTTCATAAGTAGTCTGTTTTTCCTTGCATCACATGTGTCATTCACGTGGTTTATCAATCATTGTTCCTGCTTTAAATTAGCAGAGGACTCATTTATATAATCCTCTCTGCAGATTATTCAAATTATTAGTGTGTTGTATAGCTGCCAATAAATAAATGAAGTCTCTGACAGGTTTCTCTTTCTTGAGAGACAAAGGGTAGGCAACGTTTTTCATTCAAAATTCAAGTAACAGGATGAAGTCAGAAAAGCAGTTAAGGGGGGAACAAAGGAAGAAATGAGAGCAGATTCCAGAGAGAAAGCAAAGTAGGAAGTGGAAAGAAGGTATTGAAAGGGCAACAGTGTTAAGATTGTTGCATAATAAAGAAGTTGTCTGGTCTCTGTCTTGGGTTCTTGGCCTGGATTTTCTAAAACCCTTGAAATTTTCTGAATGATGGAAATGTCTTTGCTATTCAAGAGGACCTTGGATCACACCAGCATTTATGATAATTATGTGACTTAATGTTGGTCCAATTATAGCTTCCAGATGGAAGCTGGTCACCAGAAAGGCCACCCATTGATTAGAGAGTTGGGCTTTGAGTTTAGCCCCGCCTCTAGGGAGAGGAGAGGGGCTGGAGATGGAATTCAGTTATGTGGCCATAATTCTTTACCTAATTTACATAATGTAAATTTTTTACATCATTCTTCACATAGACACATGGCTATGTAAAGAAACCCCAATATAAACTCTGGACATGAAGCTCAGTGGACCTTCTTCATTGTGTGAGCACATTGATGTGACAAGAGGGTGGTATACTTTATTCCACAAGGAAAGAATGCAAAAGCTCTGCATTTGAGACCCTACCAAACATTGTTCCACATGTCTCTCCATAGGAGTGCTACTGATTTGCATCTTTATAATAAGAATCTAATCATAAATGTAGCTTTTTCCTGAGTTTTATAAGTCATTCTAGCAAATTATCAAACTTGAGGGAGTCTTGGGAAGCCTTGAATTGTAGCTAGTTGTTCAGAAGTTGTAGGAACCTCAAAAGTATGGCTGGCATCTTAAATGGGTGCAGTCTCATTGAGAATTGTGCTCTTTATTTATTTATTTATTTCAAAGTATCACAGTGGTACGAATGTTTTAGTTATGAGGATCGCTTTTGTAATCTTGAGTCAGGGTTATCACCCAAATAGTGTTCATTGTGCCCATTAGGTAGGTTTTAGCCCATACCCAACTCCCTCCTTCCCCTGCTTGATTTCCACTGAGTTTTACTTCTCTCTGTGTACATGTGTGCTCATCAGTCAGTTCCAAGTTAGTAGTGAGTACATGTGGTGTTTGTTTTTCCATTCTTTAGACACTTCGCTTAGGATAATGATCTCCAGTTCCACACAGATTGTTGCAAAAGGCATTAAGTCATCCTTATTCATGGCTGAGTAATATTCCATAGTATACATATACCACATTTTGTTGATCCACTCATGAATTAATGGGCATTTGAGTTGACTCCACATCTTTGCAGTTGTGAATTGTACTGTAATAAACATTCAAGTGCATATATCTTTTTGATAAAATTACTTCTTTTTCTTTAGGTAAATACCCAGTAGTGGGAATATTGGGTCAAATGGTAGGTCTACTTTTAATTCTGTGAGGAATCTCCATACTGTTTTTCATAGAGGTTGTACTAATCTCCAGCCCTATAAACAGCGTATAAATATTCCTTTCTCTTTTCATCCACACCAGCATCTATTGGTTTTGGACTTTTTAATAAGAGCCATTCTATCTGGGAGAAGGTGATGTCTCAGCAAATCAGCAAGAAAAAATCAAACAACCCCATTAAAAAGTGGGCAAAAGACATGAACAGAAGTGTTTCAAAAGAAGATTGACAAATGGCCAATAAACACATGAAAAAAATGGCCAAGGATGCTAATTATCAGTGAAATACAAATTAAAACAGGAATTGTGCTTTTAAACTTGTGGGGCCTGCACTAACCCCTGGTAGTTAGTGCTGGAATTGAACTTTAGTAACCCAGTGGGTGGCCAGAGAATTGGTGTCAGAGTAAAGGTGAAAGGTAAACGTGAGGAGATGGTGGCCCTGGTTGAGGTCAAGCACCTGGCCACAAAGATGCACAACAAAATCGCCAAGCCTCATCTCTGCTATGTATACAACGTTGCTGTCCAGCACAGGCCACAAGAAACAGACTTACAGAGCAGGTGCCTGTTAATTCTCAAAGCTCTCAAAGCTCATAGAGGGAAAGCCCAAGCAGGACGGCAGGAAGTACAGCAAAGTACTGTCTTCTGCAGCCAGGAGATTTCAGCAGCACAACATGGGGCTGATGACCTTCTGTGAATCCTGCCTCCTCAAAGTGGGAGATCCATCATCTTTTGGGACTGCATAAAAGAACTTTATGATAAAAAGTGGAGACTGTTACTCCAGAAAAATTCATACAAATGGAATTATGCTTAAAATTTAATCAGTTTCACAGACCTTCTGAAACCTGGCCTTGGCTATCTGGTACCTTGATTCAAAGTAAGCGCCCCTGTGGCACTTGTTATCCATGCAGTAACCTGCATTGGTGAATCCAGAGGTACCTGAATTCAAAATGCTGACTAAACCACGCATTTGTTATTTAGACTTGCATATTACTTAACCTCTCAAGTTTGACCTTTCATAGTTTTTGTGAAAATCACATTTGACATAAAATTGATATCCAATTAGTGGTAACATTTGTCATATTCCTGAAAAGCCACTTACTAATAATATGCATATCTGTTAGGAGATTTATTTTCTCTCTTAACTTAAAATATACATTATATATAATATTTACATATATTTAATGAGCATATGTAACACATGTATGCTTATTTCCATATAAGCTTTTCTTACTATTAACTAAGAGAAATTTATATGAAATTTCCACAAAATCACCCAAAGCAAACCAGTATATATTATATAAACTGTTTTCAATCACCATTTTCTATGTCAATAATATTGGTTTATGCTATCATTTAAATGTGTGCATAATATTCCATTTATATAATCCCATAATTTATGAAATTAATCTATTAATACATGTTGTTTTCAGATTTTAATTATTATAAATAATGCTGTGATAAACCAACTAACATATGTACCTTTGAAAAGGTCCTTATTTTTTTAGAAAACCTTTGTATAATTTTTTTAGACAAAGTATGCACACATTTGTACTTTGAAACATGTCACCAAATACACTCTTAAAAATTAATCAAAGTTACCTTAGTAACAACAGGGCATAGAAACAGAGGTATGGGTAAACATTAAAATGCTTTGTAAATTTTTCCAATCTTTCCAAATTGATAGATTAAATTTTTTTTTAAAAAAACTTATCTTTATCTGCATTTCTTTGGTAAATTAGTGTTTTTGGATCTTTAGCATTTATTACTTGATATAGTACTTGTTTGTATCTTTGATTCTTTTTTTTTTAATTGTTGAAGGCTGGTTTATTTATCTTTTGTCTCTTTTATTCCCCAGAGATTGTTATGTATTGGGGATATAGATATAAAATTTTTGTCTGGCATAAACAGTTTGGTCTTCTAAATTTCCACTTGCTTTTTAATTTTATTTATGGTAATTTTTTGACATAGAAATTAAAAGAATAGGTATAGTATATAATCAGATATTTAAATTATAGTTTTTGTATTTTATATGATTCTTAGAAAATATCTTGTTTTTCAAGAGAGCACTGTAGGATGTTAATTTAAAAAGTAAAAAAAAAAGTATTTTATAATGCACATAACCTAAATAGTCATTTTTAAAAACCTAGTCTTGGTGTAAGATACCCTAAATGGAGGATATTGATTAATATTAAAGACTTTCCAACACCTCAAAACTTTGGACTTACATTATCCTAGATGCAGGCTAGTTATCAAAGGTAAAATCTTTAATCAAAAGAACTAGTTTAAAATGTTGGTTTACCACTTAGCAATTAGGCAGCATATGGAAAATCACCTCTCTTAGTCTTGGATCTATTAAATATGTTGTAGGCATACTCATTGCCTAATTGTAAGTTGTTTTTTCTGGCCATGTATATTTCTTAGCAAATGTTTGTTTAATGTGTTCAATTTGTTGTATTTCTGAAAATTTTATAATCGTTATAATTTCCTTCCTCCCTCCCTTCTTCCTAACCTTCCCCTCTCCCTCTTTGCTTACTTCCTTTTTCCTGTATCTTTCTATAATCATATTGCACTTTTTTATAATGTGATGTTAAACAAAACTTACTGGAATATTTAATTGATACAAAAATGCTTTGATAAATATGCAGACTTACAAAAAACAATAAAATGACTACTTACACATAAAAATCAAATTACCGGTGCTTTGAAGTTCTCAATGCACTTCCTGATCCATTTGCATCTCTCCCCAGCCCAGAACAAATAATTACAACATTACAGTCCTGGAGTTTGTTTTACATTCCTGTGATTTTCTTTATAGTTTAACACATGTACATGTTTCTGAACTTTACAAAGTGAAGTTGTATTAAATGTGTTTTTCTCTGCTTTTGTTCATTCAGTGTGGCTTTATAGTTCTGAGATTCATCATATCATTGGATTTCATTTGTATTTATTGCTTGCATAGTATTACTTTATATTAACTTGCTGAAATTCATTTATACATTTCCTTAAAGATCTTATCATTTTTATATGCCTTTTGGTGCATGCATGCAAGGACATGCCTAGAATTGGAATTCCTGGATGCTAGACAAAGCCAAATTGTCTCTCAAAATGATCAATCTACCTTGGCAGTAGTATATTATTCTTATTTCCCACTCTCTTCAGCACTTCAGACTTTCGAATTTTTGCCTGTTTGGTGATCACAAAATCCCACTGTATTATGGTTTTAACTTGCATGTACCTCCTTGTTAACAATGTTGAACATTTTTTTATGTTTGTGGCCAATCATTTTTCTCTTCTGTGAAATACTAATTCAAGCCTTTTGTCAGTGTTTAGTTTGGTTACCTTTTTTCTTATTTATTTATAGTCATTCTTTACATATTCTCTACACTAATCTCATGTCAAATATTGTAGATATCAGCTTCCCTTTTCTTGCTTTTCACTTTCTTTATAGACTATATTGTGTTTTTAAAATTATATGATATTTCATCCAAGTAGGATGAAATGCTGTGTATGGTGAGACTTAGGGAATCAATTTTGTTTCCTTCAAATGAAAAATTAATTGCTCTAAAATTATTGATTGAAAAGTCTATCTTTTCTTTGCTAATTGGCAATGCCAGTTCTGACATGTATCAATTTTCCATTTTTGTGTATCAATTTCCCATTTTTATCTATCAATTTCCTATTTTTTGGACTTTTGTTCTGTACTATTTGTCTATTGATCTATTACTGTACAGTTTACTGTAGTTTATGAGTCTTGAGATCTGTTAGGAAAAGCCCTCCTAAATTATTCGGTTAATTCAGAAGTATCTTGCCTATTCTTGGACTTTTACTCTACCAAAAAATCTAGAAGCACCCTTAGTTAAAAAGAAAAATAAACACCTAATGGAATTTTGATCTGAATTAATAACGGTTCCGAAGGTCAGAGCAGGTGGAACAGACAGCATGGCACAGCTGAGCCCGCTGCACCACACAAACAGTGTCTGTTTGTTCAGGGTTGCTTTGATTTAGTTCCGTCAATGTAAATGGTATTCTCCATAAAGGTTTGCACACATTTTGTTAGTTTTATACCAGGAGTACTTTATATTTGTGGTTGCTCTGGTACTGACATCTTTTTAAACATTATATAATCTACATATTTGAGACCAGGATAGTAAATGAGTCATATGTTAGAAACAGAAAACTTGGAAAACTGTTATTTAATATGTTACTGCTTTTTGTATATTTCTATATTATTTGGCTCTTGTATTTCAAGAACCCTATCAATCAACAGCAGCAGTTTCATTCTGCTCAGCACAGTCCTAATCTCTGGGATTACTTTTCTGGGCCCTCAACACTGTTGTAGAAAGACCAAGAATGGGAATTCTTTGTGTATTCCTGATTTTAAAGTAAATGCTTTCAAAGTTTTACCACTGCTCCTCGCACCGTTTTTCTTTGGTTGATGACACTAAAAAGGCCAAATTTTTTATATTCTTAATTTACCAAGACATTTTATAATTGGGTGCTATTTATTGAATTATTTTCTTCATCTGTTGAGGTGATCATATGGTTTTCCTGCCCTTAATCTATTAAGGTTGTAAATAACACTAGTTGATTGTGGGATTATAAACTATTCTTGAATTCTTGTTAAAAGCCAATTCAGTCATGGATTTTATTAACCTTTACTATATAGCATTATTGGGTTGCTAATATTTTGTTTGGTATTTTTGCTTCTATGTTTATAAGTGAAATTGTCATGTAATTTCCCTTCTCATACTATCCTCACCTGTTTCCAGTACTGTGTTAAAGATGGTTTCATAGCTGGGGTGTCGTCTCTTTTTCTCTTCTCGGTGGAAATTGAGTAAAATTGCAATTTTGTTTTCTGCTCTTTTGATAGAACCCTCTTGTAAAACTATCTGACCTCGGTATCAATTTGGGGAAAGATTTGGAACTATGGATTTAATTACATAAATTATTGTAGAATTATTCTAAAGTATATTTTTTAATTGAGTAAATTGTGTAGATCTTCTTTTTCTAGGTATTTGTCCATTTTATCTAAATTTCCAATTTTATTAACAGAAAGATGATGATTATATATATTTAAATATTTTGACTTGACACTATATGTGTGGTTGTGGCCTCATTTTTATTCCTAATTGTTTATTTGTGCCTTATCTCTTTTGTTGTCATCAGTCTAAACTGTGACTGGTCACTTTTTCAGTCTTTTAAATGAACTCACTTTTGGTCTTTATGGTTTTTTCCTGTAGTTTACCAATTTCTTCTCTTATATTTATTCTTTCCTTACTTTTTAATTTTGTTATTCTTTTTATAATTTTTTAAATTGGATTTGACGCATCTAAAAAATAATTTCCTTTCCCCTGACATAATAATTTAATAATGTATACTTTGACTGTATCATTCACAGGCATTTTGGTTATTGTGTAGTATTAAATAGTATCTTACCGCCGTTGTATTCATGTCATTGATGCCTAAACTAATTAGAAGTATTTTTAAATTTCCATATGAATAAGTTTTTTTCAATTATCTTTTTGTTATTAACTTCCATTTTCATTGTATTATAAGATTTCCCAACTTTTGACATTTGTTGAGGTTTGGTTTACAGCTTTCTATGTGGTCAATATTTGTGAATGTTTCACAAGTGCTTGGACAGAAGGTACTTTATAAATGTCCATTAGACCAGATTGACAATTTTATTTCTCAAAATTATTTACCCTTATTGCTTTTCACCTATCAACTACTAAGGGCAAAAATCTCCCACCACAATGGCTGATGCATCAGTGTTCCTCTCGAGTTTTGTTAATATCTGCTTTCAGACTTGCTCATACAAAGCTGTTAGTGTCACAAAAGTATTGAATTTTACCTTCCTTAAAATGAATTATCATGAGCTGACTATATTTATTGCTATTTTTTCCTGAGATTAACACAGCCACAATAGTTTTGCTTCATTTTGTTTTATCTTTTTGGCAAATGTTTTAATGTTTAAACTTTCAATATCTTTATGTTTTAAGTGCATCTCTTATAAAGAACAAAGAGCTGGATTTCATATTTTTGTCCATTTTGACAATCACCATTTTAACTGGAAAAGTAATACATTTACATTCACTGATATTTTATTTATTTATATTACTGATATTTTATTTTTATAATATATTATTCTCTCTCATTGTTTTTCTTTTCTTATATTTTTTATGTTTCTTTCTTTTCTTTTTTTTTTTAATTGGTCTCCTTTTAAATTGAATGTGATAGCCAGCTTTCAAGACTGTCCACACTTCCTGGCAGTCTTCCCCTGTGTAATCCTTTCCTGCACTGCACAGAGTTGGTCTATATGGCCAAAAGGTTATGGACAACATGATGGCACATCACTTCTGAGAGCTGGTTACAACAGGCACTGCAAGTTCCATCCTGTTGCTTTTCTTCTCGCACACTGAAGAGCCCCTCTGCAGAAGCCAACTGCCTGGCTGTCAGCAGTTACATGGAGAGGCCGACGTGGCAAGGAGCTAAGTACCTGTCCAACAGCTAGGAAGGAACTGATGATATCTGGCGAGAGTTCTGTGAGTGATCCTGGAATATCACCTAGCCCCAGTTGAGCCTTCAGATTATGCCAACCCTGAAAAGCATGAGACTGCAATCTCGTAAAACGCTCTGAGCCAGAACTACACAATTAGACCACTCCTGAATTCCTGACACATAAAAAAGTAGGATAATGAATGTTTGTTGTTTTAAGCTTAGTTTTGGGGGTAATTTGTTATATAAAAGATAACTAATATGATGTGTCTGCATGTGTATGTGTGCATGTATGTGTATAAATATATATATGTTTTATTTCAAGATTTTTTAACCCCACCCATTAGTTTAGAAATCCTATAAACTATTGCTACTCTTTTAGTCCTTACCCAATAAATTAGATGACATATAATAATTAAATTCAGAAAACTTAGTATAAGTCTCTGATCAGTAATAAAAGCTTTGAACATTTTTTGGTCACTTCCTTTTTAACTGAAATCTTTATCCACTAATCTATCATTTTATATATTTTTAATCCAATAGATTAAAAACTATTAATAATATCTTATTAAATCAATATTTATTTATATTTAGCCACCTATTTACTAATTTCTTTGCTAACCACTACTTCTTGCATTTCAGATCTTCTACCTGGATGTCCCTCTATTGTGTCACATACTATGGTTTATTTATTTTGCATTTCTGAAATTTCATTAGATATTTTAAAAATCTACTTGTCAGACTTTCAATACTTTTCTCTCTTTAAACATACTAAGCACATTAATTATTTATTATTTTCTTTTAACTACAGTGCCTGGATTTTTTACAGGTCTGATTCTGTTGCCAGTCGATTCTGCCATCTCCTCCTCAGGGTTCCTTGTTTTCTTGTAAGTGTTGGCATTTTTACTATGAGCTCATGCTCTTTAGAATGTTATCTGTGGGAAGTTTTTGATGCCTGAGTTGAATCTGTGCTCTTTTAGCGAGGATTTTAATTTGCTTCTGACAGATTTTCTGGGATGCTTCCAACCTAGGGCCTCATGTTGTCGTCAGAACAGAAAGGCCTGCAGCAGCAAGACGCGGCGCTCCCCCAGGCTGAGAGCTGGCTTCGGTCCTTATTGACCTCTCTGGACTTTCCTTTTTATTCCAGTTTTGGACTTCTAGGATTTTCTTTCCTTTATTGCCAAATCAATGATGCAACCAATATATTTTAACCGTTTATTGTAAAGTCAAAAGTAGATACAGAATATTGGATAAAAATATATAGCTTAATGTATAAACACTCTTATAGAAACACTTGGGACAAGAAATAGGGCTTCACTACCATCTCTAAACTGCTCTGTATCAGCCACAAATCCTTTATTCCCTTCCAAAAATAGCCATCATCTTGACTTTTATAATAATCATTTTTTTGGATTTCTATATATTTTATTGACACAAAGGTGCATTCATGGACATTAAAATTTAGTTGTGTACATTTTTCATTTTCTTTTTCTTTTCATTTTCATTTACAGCCACCATTAACCTCTTGTCTTTGTAATTTATAATAAATTTATAATAATTATAAATTTATAAATTATTAACAAAATTTATAAATTATAAATTTATAAATAAAATTTATAAATTATAAATTTATAAATAAAATTTATAAATTATAAATTTATAAATAAAATTTATAAATTATAAATTTATAAATAAAATTTATAAATTATAAATTTATAAATAAAATTTATAAATTATAAATATAATTATAATAAATTTATAATTTATATAATTGTTTTATTGAAAACAAAAGTTTACAGACTAGACATTGCTGATTGCCTCCTCATGGCGACATTCAACTCGCTCCTCTGTCCTCTGTAGTTCCTGCAAGGTGATAGCTGGATCCTGAGGCTGTGTCCCCTTGGCATCCCTCTGTAGGTCTGTTGGCCTTCGTGTGTACATTTGACACAGGAAAGTAGTTCTCACTGCTGGGAATCACTTAAAGTCCAAGTGGGTCCTTGGCTTCATGCAAGAAAGACTTCAGGAGCGAGCTGACAGTGTAAAGTGAAAGTGAGTTTTATTTAGGAAGCATGGACATTCTACTCCACAGACAAAGCAGTCCTCCCTGTGGAGAACACCCCCATGGTTCCTTTAGCCCCTCTTGGTAAGCAATGGCTTAATCATAGCCTAAAGAGGGGAAGGGTAGTCACGGTATTTCTTGGATACAGGCAGTGTTTTCCTGGAATTAGGGTGGCACCCTCCTTTTGACTAAATAGGGTCAAACCAGAAGTGTGGTGGCATCAGATGCATGATGGGAGTGGGAGGCTTCCTTGGAAAGCTTTATGGTGATGAGGGTGTAATGAAACTTCAAGGTCAAGAAGGTCAGTTTCTCTGCCATCTTGGTTCTAACAGTTGGAACTTGTCTTGCCCACATCTTATTTTGATCAGGGAAGTTCCAAACCCCCTGACTCTCTTCCTATTTGGATCAGGGTGATTGGGGACTTTGTTGTAAGACTTCCTGACTCAGTTAAGCAATGTCTGTGGGTTCCTTATCACACTTTCATCAAAGGCCACAGTGAAGTCTGGTTCTTTGTCTACATGTGATGTTAGCATCTCTTTGAGCTCATTGTGTGGATTCGTTCATTAATTGGGGGTTGCAAATAGTAATATTTTTATTTTATCATTTCCTTTGCATTGTAACTTAGAGTAATTGTATAAGGAGCTACTTCTCGACAGTTAGCTGGTTATCTAGTGATACAGTTCACATAGGAGAGGGCGAATAAATGTAATAATCTCTTACTCCCCTGAAGTTGGTTAGTAGTACACAACACAGGCAAATAAATATTAACACATATGAATTATTATTGTGTATATTTAAGAACACATAGATTTAAATATATTTGATAAATTTAAAAATCCATTAAAATATTATTCTCACTGAATCAAAAATTGCTCCATTTTTGGCCAACAATCTCTTCTCTAGGCTGCTTGGAGAGGGCCCCGTCCTCCAGGCATGCTTTGCACATTTCCTGCTGCAGACTTAGAATCGACTGTCTTTCCATGACCTACGCTTTTCTTTTAGTGGGGATCATAGTTTAAAGCCACAAATTAAGCAATATAAATGCTGACTTTATCTGGTTATTCATTGTTTATAGGCCTTCAGAAGATATTTAATATATATTTTATCCAGAATTTGTTTTTCTACAGGAGGACTGTTCAGCTTATTTTGGTACTACAGGAAAATGAAATCTCTTGCCTACTAGTTAACTGGAATGCCATACTATGTTTCCCCACTATGAATATTAAGTTAAACTTTAATATGCATATGTATACAATATGCATATGATCATAAATTTTAAAGATAATCTATTTGTGGATATTTAGGGGTTCCCCCCCAAAGTATTAGATTGCCATAAGCAACACTTCCTGTAACTAAATATTTGTATAAAGTCCTAATGATTTCTTTAGTTCGTTTCCTTAGGTGGACGTGCAGGTTCAAATATGCTGAGTATTCTAATGGCTTTGAAACAGATTTCAAGCTTCTTTCTGCCTTGAGAGGGTAGAGCATAGCGACGACACAGACCAGGGGACGTGATTATTCTGCTATTTTTCCCTGTAAAATGATACATTTGCAGTCTGCTCTACCTGCAAGCCGGGCTGGAGCTTGGCGCTGTCCTAGTCGCCCCCAGGACCTGACCCGCACTGCGCGCGGTGAACCCTAACCCGGAGAAGCGGAGCCCAAGCGGAAGGCGGCTGTTGGGGCGGAGACGCGGCGGGCGGCCCGCGGGCCTGCGGGGCGGTGGCCCGGCCACGTGGTGCGTGCACGCCGGGGCCTCGCGGTGGCCTTCCGTGCTCGAATGGGGCGCTGCTGCCCGGCGGGGCTCGAGAGGGGCGAGGGCAGTCCTGCGCCCCACGCCGCAGCGCAGCCGTCTGCGGGCAGCGGAAACGGGCTTGGGGAGAGCCGGGGAGGCGCGCGGGGGCTCCCCGCCCGCTGTGCCGGGCCGCCGGGCGCGGAGCCCCAGGGCCGCCGGTCCGCTCTGCGGTCGGCTCGCTTCCCCTCAGCTCTGCGGGTGGCGCCTCTGGCTCTGGAAGGTCACGTGAGTCGGGAGGGACAGCGCCTCGCGGTGGCGCGCTGTGGCCTCGCCTCTGCATCGCCGACGCCTGCCCGCGGCGCGGAAGCAGCCCGGTCCGGTCCGGTTCCGGTCCGGGCAAGTTTTCCCCCATCTGCAGAGCCGGGGCGGGCCGCTGCCTTGCGGGGGCGAAGACCGGCTGCCACGGCGCGAAAGCAGCTGCCTTCTACGCCGCCCGCGCCGCGCGCTGAGCCCGAACCGGACCGGCGCGTTGCCCGGGTAGCGCCCCTGGGCTCCCTCCCGCCTCGCCCCGTCCTTTCCCGGGCGGGCACTCGCCGAGCCCGGCTCGTGGGCGCAGCGCGGGAGTCCGGGACGCCGGTGTGGGGCCGAGGGCCCGGCGCGGGAGTCCGGGACGCCGGTGTGGGGCCGAGGGCGCGGCGCGGGAGTCCGGGACGCCGGTGTGGGGCCGAGGGCGCGGCGCGGGAGTCCGGGACGCCGGTGTGGGGCCGAGGGTCCGGCCCGGCGCGGGAGTCCGGGACGCCGGTGTGGGGCCGAGGGTCCGGCCCGGCGCGGGAGTCCGGGACGCCGGTGTGGGGCCGAGGGCGCGGCGCGCTGTCCGAGCCGCCCGGGCGCGGTTCCGGTCGCGGTTCCGGTCGCGGTTCCGGTCGCGGTTCCGGTCGCGGTTCCGGTCGCGCCGCTCTCGCCTGCGCTGTCCTCCAGTTCCTTTTCCTCCTGTCTGGTTCCGTGCGGAGCAGGCTTCGACTGGCTCTGGCACACTGCACGGGGCGCCACCCGGCCGCGCCGCGCCTTCCTGCAGACCGTGCGGCGACCGGCGAGGTCACGCAGACTCGCCTCGCTACGCCTGTTCGCAGCCTCACCCTGAGACATAAAATGTTAAAATGTGCCCAAAAGTCACTTTCTCATTTATCGGCTGCTGCTCAGCCCAGCACCATCTGGACCCTGCCCGTCTCACTGCTATGAGACTTCGCTTGCCAAGTTCCTAGCGCCCAGCAACCTGCTAATTGCTGAATCTGTTAATAGCTTTTCCACTTCTATTTCACGTGCCCTCTCTCTGCAGCATTTAAACCACTAAAATGAAGGTCTCTGCCGTGTTTTCTGACACTCCTCTTTTTGCTGGTTTTCTTTCCATGTGCTATTCTCTCAACTCACTCGTTCAGACACTTCCCTGCTCCAATTACAATCCTTTAATTTCACAAGGACCTCATATCCCATTACCTGCCTGTGTTCATCTATCTTGCTACCTCCTGGGCTAGTCCGGAAATTGTCCTATTTCCACCTCTTTTTCTTTTTCTTTCTGCTATATATTCAATAAGAATTCCTTAATGCTGTCTTCTAAACTTCTTATTTTTTCCTTTCCAGAATATTTTTACAATTCCCACACCTTCCTTTTGGAGTTCCTAGTATTGCTATTTCATGGTTGCAATTTTTTCTTATTTGAAACCAGAGAGGGAAGATTTTTTTTTTTCTCCCTGCATAGTCATTGTTTCCTCTGAACTATGTCTATTTATATTTGTTTTGGTCTCTATTTTTCATATTATAGGCTGAGCATCCCTAATTCAAAAATCAGAAATCCGAAATGCTCCAAAATATGAATTTTTTTACCGCTAAAATATGACACCACAGTGGAAAATTTCACACCTGACCTTATGTGACAGTTCACAGTCAAAATGCAGTAAAACTTTGTTTCATGCACAGAACTACTATTATAACAACATTTTATAAAATGACCTTCGGGTTATGTGTATAAGATGTATATGAAGCATAAATGAATTTCACATTTAGATTTGGGTTTCATTCCCAAGATATCTCATTATGCATTTGCAGATATTCTAAAACCTAAAAATTTTGAAAACCAAAACACTTCTGGTCCCCAAGCATTTCAGTTAAGTGGTGGGAAACCTGTATAAATGATCCTCAGATGTTTGGTAGTCCTTAATTACCAGTTCCTGTATTAGAGTCACTGTTCCAAAGCTCATTGAAAGTTCTGAGAGTGTGGCTATGGATTGTAAACTTCAGGGGATATGGGTGGGTCAGTTAGTGGTGAGGCCTCTTCCTTTAGGTCTGTTCTCTCAAGATTCCCCAAAGACTCCACTGATCTCGTGGTTAGTGAGTGAAGAACTAATGGCCATTATTCTTGGAGCTGAATAGAAAACAGGCCATGGGTTATCAGTATCCAGTGCCCATGCAGGCATTTAGGTCCCCCATTCTTAGTGTATTGACCCTTGAACTGTACCTGATATCAGCCAGTATGGAGAGTTGCTGTTGTATCCCCTTCTTTCTTTTCTTTTTTTTTTCTTTTTAAGCCTGCAGCACCCAGTATTCCCAGGCTCCCATCTAAGTACTAACCACGGCTGACCCTGCTTAGCTTCCGAGATCAGCCAAGTTGGGTGTGTTCAGGGTGCTATGGCCATCATATCCTTTTAAAATACAAATCTGCAGCCCTTATCAGGTGAAGGAAAGACTGTCAACAAGGGTCTGACTACTTAAATCAGCTTTCAACATGTCCTCATTAACTTAGCTCCCTCCCTTCACACTGGCTTCTCGTATATGCGGTTCCGATGACTGAGTCTTTCAGAGACTCTGGTGCAAACTGTGCTGCTGCTGTACCCCATCCGGCGTGTCCCCAAGCCTCAAGCGTGTCGTGCATTGTTCTTCCCATCTGCACCAACCAGAATTGTGCTTTTGTTTACTCCTCTCTCATCTTCTCTGTCTCTGGAAGGTTTTGCTTCTGTAATACCTTTTTAGTTATTTTAGTGAGATTTTAGGAGGAAACCACAGTAGAGGTGGGTGGCCATTCTGCCATGTTTGTCTCATCCTTTTTGATTTTTAGTCGCTTGAATTAGTAGCACACACACAGAGTGACACAATTTCTGAGACTCTTCATTTGTGAAGATATGTTTAGTTCTCATACTTGAATGATGATATGTTAAAAAGTTATCGTATTTATTACTTTAGAGATAATCTCCATTGTTTCCTCAAGACAAGTGTTGTCAGTGATAAATTTTACTTTCACGTCCTCATTTCTTTTTAGGTAATCTCTGTACATTATTACGACTTTCTTTATTCAATGGTGTCCTGAAATTTCTTCACTTTCTCCTTCTGAATTTACTGTTAAATATATGCTAAAATTCCAAATCTATCTCCTATGTCTCCTAACTTTTCCTGCATATGGGAGATAATTTCTCAACTGGAGTTTGCAGCTTACTCATTGGCTCCACAGCTATGTCCACTTTGTTAATTTCCTATATGTTCTCTTTTTATTTACGCATCCCAATTGGTACTTAATTACTCGTGTCATGAATCCTGTCACACCTTAATAACATAGGTGTGTTTCCTGGGGACACAGACCCTGAGGTGGAAGTTATCAGCGAGCACACAGGTAATTTTCCAGGGATGCTTTTGGTCTCAATTCCTTGAAAGGAAGCTGAGGAAGGCAGGACTGGGTGGGAGAGGGTCTGGGCCGCGATGCAGCCCCAGACAGGCTGTGGCTGACTCCACCGGGAGCTCTAGCTGGGATGGTCCTTCGGGCTTGTCCCGAGCTGGGGTGGAGAAACTGAGCTCTGTGCCACGCAGTGAACAGGTGTTAGCTGTGAGCTGCTGCTGCAAGAGGGTGGCTTGCACAGCAGCTTTCCCAACTGAGGCAATCCTGCAAGAAGGCTGGCGGGGACTCTTTGTCCCTGAAGGGGCATCTGGTGGCCTCTCACGGCGTCCACCACACATATTTTTTGGATTGCTGCAACCACCTCCCAACTGGTCTCCCTGAGCTCCCAGTCTCCGCTCCCTCCTCCACATCCGCACTCCTGTGGCTGCTGGGACAGACCTTTCAGAAAATATTTGTTTGTATCGTTTCAGGGGTTTCCATTGCCTTCCAAATAAAGTCGAAGCCAATCAACAGTAGGGTATAAAGCTCCTTCCTTGTCTGTCACTTACCTGTCCCCCAAGCCTCATCTCTCACCATGTCTGTGTTCCAGCCATGAGCAAATACTGGCCGTTTCCCAGAACCTTGCCTTGTTCCCCATGTCTCTGTGCATTTGTGCATTCCACTGTCTCGGGCACCGATGGCATTCTCCTCTTCTCCACCTGCCCGCGTCCTACTCTCTCCTCACAATTCGACTGGGCACCGTCTCCCCTGCTGACCTTACCTAACTTCCACATCTGATGAAATGCTCCTCCTGCGTGCTCTCATAGCCCTCTGTGATGGCCTCTTTCATAGTGCCCGTCCCAGTATGTTTAGTGCCCAGTGTCTGTTCCTTCAGAGTACTGAAATCCCAGGGCCAGGGAACAAGTCCTTTCCAACTCTGTGTATCGAGCCTAGTACAGTAACTGATATGAGGCATATACCCCTGTTTTTTTGTCAAGATAGTGAGCCCATGAATAACGATGTCATAACCATAGTGAGGCCACAGGTGGGTTAGTAGAATAAAGTGCAAGACAACATTTCTCTCGAGGCAGCTAGTTTTGCCTGAACAAACTGTACTGAGCAGACTGAACAAAGCCTCAGGAAGCCAGATCCAAGCAGAGAATCCTAGGCCCTGGGCAGACTGCACACTGCGGTGAGGAAACATGCAGGATTTTGAGCCAGGAGATCTGGTATCATTTCCTCCTCTCTCACTTGTTATCAGTGTGACGTGGTAAGTAGATTAACATCCTGGCCCCCTGTGACCCAGTCTGTAATAGTGTGGGGTTGGATCACAGCATCCCTCAGGTCTTTATCAAACGGCCGGATTGTTTGCCAAGTGAATGTCTGATTGTCCTCCGGAAAGCTCCACTCTGAACTCAACTCCACATTGCAGATTCCTGTTTCATCTTGCTCTACAAGAGCATTGCTCTCTTATCCTGCAACTGGGGCACTTTTCTCTCTATTCAGCCTGTCTGCCCCAGGGTCAGGCCATATGCATCTCCAGGTTCCGGAACGGCCATTGACGGGTGGAGAAGACAGCGCCTGTCCTATGAAAGTCCTCAGGTCCCGGGAAGTGCAGGCAGGAAGTCTGTGGTCTGCAGGTCACCAGGAGCGCTCTGGATGACTGTGGAGGAGGCCAGAAGATAACGCTTGAGGATTCTCTTTCTCTCTTTCTCTCAGGGGAATCTGTCTGCTGGATGCTCATAGCGTCTATGTGAAAACTATGTGCGCCCGGGACCCAATAAACATGAAATTACAGCAGAATTTGGTTTCCTTCCATAATTGAAGGAAGAAGGGTAATTTATAACTCCATACTACTGAAATTTTCTGTTTTTTTATTTTAAAATGCTGTTTTTATATAATACGACACATATTCTCAATTGAATGCTCAATTTGTTTGCCAGTGTATACAATGAGTATGAAACATAGACCACCTTTCTCTTAAATTTTTACAAATGGGGAAAATTTTTACAGATGGCAAAAGAGTGAAACAAAGTTATGTGTCTTGTCTAGTGTCTCAATGTTTGTTACGATGGAAATGAGAACATTTCAATTTATTGAAATGCACTGTGCTAACAGATATGTATTCTTTCCTTAGAATTTTTCTCTTTCTCAGGAAGAACAGTCCTTAAATATGTTTGGTCAAGCAAATTGCAAAACATGTTTTTTGGCTGCATATTTTGAGTATCATATCAGAACACAATTCTGGTAAAGAGAAAAGTTACGGGGAAATCAAATTCAGCTCTTGATTCACTTTTCCTTCTAGAGCGGTATGTTTTGGGGTCTTCTGATGACCCACAGTGTTACTGGCTGTGTTTGATGGTATCTGAACTAGTGAAGGGGCCATCTATCAAGTGGCTGTACCTGAGACCACGCCTCCTCCCTTCATCTGCAAAGTGTCTCTGCCTCGGCCCTGTGTCTGATCCTGCCAAATGAGTGACTGTGGCCGCAGATGCGTGAACACCCTCTAGAGATCAGATTCCGGTAATGGGCCAAAACATAGCCATGGTCATTGACCTTTAAACACAGAGTATAGAAAACTTGTAGTTCCAAATCTGAGACTTTATTCTCTCTCTCTCTCTCTCTCTCTCTCTCTCTCTCTCTCTCTCTCTCTCTCTCTCTCTCTCTCTCTCTCTCACACACACACACACACACACACAGCCATGGGACTGTAACCAGGCTTCACATCCAGAAAGGGGAACAGTAAAGAATGTAGATGCTGTTTTCCCTAGCTCACAGTAGGCAAAATTATTAATCTGATGTTCGAAAAGGGGATCATGAACCCCAGCTAATAACAGTGTACAGAAAGGCATGGTTATTAAACTGGGGTGTTGGGAAGAGGAGATCATGAAAGTAATCCTTCTGTAAGAAAAGAAAACTCCCTAATAACCCTGTTCAAGATATAGTGACAGTATTAGCTTTTCGAAATGTCCTCTGAGATCATAATAAAAGCTCTGAGATAAGTAGCAATTATAAAAATAAGAGTGCATCCTCGATGTAATACATCGTATGTATTATAGTTGTTTAATAATATCTTTATACTGTCTCTTCAGCACACAAAGTCTAGAATTCCCAAATTAGCCATTGAGGCTTTCAAAGAGTTTTCCCAGACACCTTTATTTCTCTATATTAGCATGCTGGCTAGAGTATTCTTTTGTATTATCCATTTTGTAGAAAGAAAATACCTTGGTTCCTTATGACTAAGAGACCGATTTGTTAGGTGAGGTGAAATTACCTAAGCTATCCTGCCGTGCTCACTCTAAACTTTCCTAGGATGTTGATATGATGTGTTCATAACGGGCACAATTCTCATAGGGAATATTCCAGCAGGTTGTGGGATAGAGACATCCAGAAAATAGGCTCTACCTCTATCTCCCACCTTACACAGGAACCAGGGCATTTTGTTTCAATTACATTTAATACCTATTGCTTCTACCACTCATAACCTGCTATGATTAAACATTGATACTGTTCTTTCAGTTTGGGCTTCTGTTTTACTTTTTTATCATTGTCGCTTGTTGTGTCTCTGGGGAAAAGGATGTTCTTAAATTCTCCCCTCCCTCCAAAAATTTATAATATTATATAAAATTATATGAGCCAGAACCCTCATATTGGATTCTTTTAAGGAAGCGGGTTAAGATATCCTGATAATAGCCACCACCATCTCTAAGAGATTGGTGTTTGGATCAGTGGATTGAGTGAAGAAGACCCTCACCTACTGTGGGCAGGCACCACCCAGGGGTCGCAGGCCGGGATAGAACAAAAAGGCAGAGGAAAGGTGAATTCTGTCTTTCCTCCCCACCCCCAATTCTTCCTTTTGCCCTTGGACATCAGAACCCGAGGTTCTCAGGCCTTCAGACTCTGGGTCCTGCACCAGCAGCGCCCCAGGTTCTCAGGCCTTCAACCCCCGGCTGAGAGGTACCCCACTGGCCTCCCCAGTTCTCCAGCTTGCAGACAGCACAACTCGAAACTTCTCAGCCTTTACAATTGTGCGAGCCAACTCCCCTAATAAATTACCACTCGTCTCTCTCTCTCTATATATATATATCTTTGAAATATATATATTTCATATATGTATTTTTATATATGATATATATTTATATATTATATATATATTTCATATATATATTTCAAAGATATGTATATATATGTATCCTATTGCTTCTGTTTCTCTGGAGAACCCTGACTAAAACAGTGACTTCTCCAAATTTTATATAAACACTTAGGTAAAATCCTAAGCCCAAGAGCCCTGCAGCCCCAGAGCTCATAGGTGAAGTTATTTATTTACTAAGTAGCTACTGTGTGCCAGTCTGCACGCAGGAGATGAAAAGATGACTAAGACACAGACTATTCCTGGAGAGGGTTATTTCCTAGTGGGGCTTAATGCCATGTGTGTTTCTCTAGTGGAAATGACTCCCAGTGAGCACACAATTCTTGACGTTCAGTGGATATACAGTAACAATTTGTTGATTGGATATTTTTGAATGTCTAATTTGTTACAGTTGCATCTTGATGTAAATATAGGCAACTTTGTTTTATTGCACGTCACCGATCTACCTTTTACTGTGTATGCACTGGGAAACCAGAACATTTGTGCAAATCACTTTTTGTGATACTTGCTTTACTGCTGTGGTCGGGAACTCAACCCACTACATCTCTCAGGTATGTCTGTAGTCAGTTTACTCTCATTTCAAAAGGGAGGGAAATAGGCTCTGGAAGGAAAATGAACTTATTACCACAGATCCTTGTGGCCTGGAGGCCTGGCCAGGGCATGGCCAGTTCAGTAGAAGTGATATGATAGGTTCCTGAGAAATTTCTGTAGAGTCTTTTTTGCATTTGGGATATTTTCAAGGTCTAAAGGCAAAGCAGAGATATTAAAATCATTCTAATTAAAATTAGAGAATTATATGAACAGAACTCAAATTAAAACTGCACGAGCAAAACAAAACCTCTCTCTGTCTCCGTGGACCAGCCCTTTCCCCCATGACTTCTGCAGCAGAGCCTGTAATGGGGTCTGTAGTCGGCACAGAGCATTTGTCACTTTTCTTTCCAGCATTTGCACTGAGCCTTTGGCCAAGACTCACCCTCATCAAATTGACATTCATTTCTAGAGCCTCTTTAAATGTTTCTGTTCTGTAGGACATAGCTGGGTATTTTATTATTTATTGTTTCCACTAAAAAGATATGGAAATAGACTTATTTGCAACTTCTAGTCTTTCTAAATTCTGCTAGAATGAGGAGCGTAACAAATACAATGCTATCCAATTTTTATTTGCCTTGGCTTCACTTCCTGTGTTGGCATGTTCAGCTTGCGTTGCACTTGTGTTGGAGGTGAAGAGTCAGCCAGGCATCATGGCTTTGCTGCTTGAGTAATATGCCGAATTAAGTTTAATAGGTGCTACCTGCTTAACATGAACAATAAAACAAAATGAAACACACTAATCTACATTAACGCTTGAAAAGTGATTTTTCTCCTTCATTTTCAAAGTTTCATTCAAACTTTAAAATTTTATTTCATAATTTTATGAGGGTACAAATGTTTTGGTTACATGGATTGCTTTTGTACTGCTTGAGTCTCAAAGTTATAATTGTGCCCATCACCCAGATAGTGTACATGGTGCCCATTAGGTGTATTTTCACCCATCCCCTCCTTCCTCCTCCCTCATACATCCCCCCTACATACTTGATTTCCACTGGGTTTTATTTCCATGTATGCACACCAGTGCTGATTGGTTAGTTCCAATTTAATAATGAATACATGTGATGTTTGTTTTTCCATTCTTGCAGTACTTCACTTAGGAGAGTGGTCTCCAGTTCCATACAGGTGGTTACCTAAGGTATTAATTTATCATTTTTTAAGGCTGAGTAGTACTCTGTGGCATACATATACCACATTTTATTAATCCACTCATGAAATGATGGGCACTTGGGTTGAGTCCACATCTTTGCGATTCTGAATTGTGCTGCAATAAACATGTACATGCAAGTGTCTTTTTGATAAAATGTCTTTTTTTCCCTTTGGGTAAATACCAATGGAAATCACAGCAACAAACAAAAATTAATATATGGGACTTGATTAAGTCAAACTTTTAAATTTAAGAGTTTCCTTGAAATAGTAATTTTCTTTAGATCATTTAAATATCTCCTTGCAGATTATAAACAGTCCATATAACAGAAAGTGAAGACAGAGATGTTTAAAGGTAAAGAGACAGGCAGCACTTTTAACTGGAAATCAACCAAAGCTAGAGTTAATAAAATTTGTAAATAAATGCAAGTCAATGTAAAGTAGGATTTCATTTATCAAAATTAAACTATATTCAGCATTTTTGTTCTGACAGGATATGCTCTATAAAGGGAGGTAGCTATAAAAATATATATGTCCATTAGCCTAAAGAAGGAAAGGGAGAGGACCCGCCCAGAAGATGGCGAATGAGAAACACAGCCAGACAGAGTGTCTCTGAAGAAAAGACAGATTCTAGCAGAAATTAGAAGAAAGAAGCAAGAAGACGAGCCTACATCGGATGAGGGTCGGCAAGAGGAGTACCTGAGACCATGGGAGACTCCACGGGAGGAGGTCGCGGAGGAGAACTGGAGGCTGGGACCCCCGGAGCAGCCCGGAGACCAGCGGGAAGGGTAGGTGGATCCGCCGTTTCCCCTCCCCTGCATCCCGGACTGCTGGTGGGCTCCCCAGCAAGCGGAGGGACCTGCGGACACCAGCCCAGCGACAACCCCCACCAGTGTGAGGTAAGCCAGTAGCAGACACAGCACCAGGCTCCCAACTCGCCCAAGGCACCTCCGTGTGCACAGACCCGAGCTGCGCGGCAGACGCCATATTGCCTCCTCCTCCCCTCCCCCGACCCTACCCGCGGCTGCCCAGAGAGACAGAGAGACAATATAGCCACCAGCCGGAGGCACCTCCAGGGAACGGGACCTTCCCTTTTGGGGCCCTACAGCTGACTAAGGGGAACTCAGACTGTGAGCTCTCTGCCCGCAAGCCCTCCCAGGTGCTGCTGGCACGGTGATCCCAGGAGAACCGGGCAGAGCCTGAGGCTGAGAGACATAGACCC